>PVIU01007918.1:0-87705 GCA_004026605.1 Ondatra zibethicus | reverse complement strand
AGGACATTTCCTTACATTCTCTTTGGCTTGTCATATAATTTTAAAAGTCCTTTTTTAAACCTTTGTTATTCATATGATATTTCATATGAAATTCTGAGATCTTCAGCACATTTTCTATCAATAATATCAATTTCTACATTACCTGGTGCTAGAGGACCTGACAGACCCATATTGGTTCAGATGTGTGTTGTATATATGGGATGATGTCTATTCCCAATTATATCTTGTACCTGAATAAATAATGAAGTCAAAAAAAAAATAAAAAAAAAATAAAATGCTGAGACTACACATGCATATGACAACCCTGAGTGATGACCTTGATGGTTCATATTGATTTTCAACTTGACTGAATCTGCAATCAACTCTAGAGAGGGCTTTCCTTGCTCAGACTCTTTGTAGTAGTACTATCCATTTTGGGGGGCTTCGCCTCCACTCTCGCTGCTTTTGCATTCCTTAATGCCTATCAGAAAGTGAACTGAAGAAGACTGGCTTTACAGGAATCATCTAGTGGGTTTTTTTTTTTTTTTACTCTTTTGGTTTTTATTAGGGGTCATCCAGCTCCCAAATAAATCACACTCGGAGTCTTATTCTTTCTTATAAATGCACAGTCTTAGCTTCACTTGTATCAGCCAGCTTTTCTTTACTTAAATTATCTCATTAACCTTATGCATCTGGGCTTTTGTCTTTCTCTATTTCTGTGTAGTTTATTTCACTATTACTCTGAGGCTTGCTCTGTAGCTGGGTGGTCCCTGATGTCCTCTTCTCTTTGTTCTATCTAGCTCCTTCTTCCTTTCCTCCCAGATTTGTCTTTCTATCCTTCTCTCTGCCTTCCAGTCTGCCTATCATTTCTCCCACCTTGCTATTGGCCATTCAGCTCTTCATTAGACCATCAGGTGTTTTAGACAGGCAAAATAACACAGTTTCCCAGAGTTAAACAAATGCAACATAAAAGAATGCAACAATCTTTGCATTATTAAAACAAATGTTCCACAACCAAAAGAATGTAACACATCTTAAAATAATATTCTGTAACAATCTAGGTCATTTTTCTCAACATTCCTAATGCTGTGACCCTTTAACAGTTCTGGTGTTGTTGTGGTAACCCCCCCAACATAAAAGTTATTTCATTGCTACTTCATAACTGTATTTTGCTACTGTTATATATCATAATGTAAATATTTGATATTCAATATATCTTTAATGTGATCCATGGCTTCATGACCAGGACATATAGAATCACTGCTATAAGACCTCAACATACAAGTAAATATCTAGAATAATAAGTAATTATTTTTCTATCTCCTCTTCATACTGTATTTTTTAAATTATCTTTTCTCATATTATATACCAATCGCAGTTCCAGTCCTCTGTCCTCCTTCCTTTCTCTTCACCTTTCCCCAACAACAGCCCACCCCATCCACTCCTTAGAGAGGGTAAAGCTTCTCATGGAGGTCATCAAAGTCTAGCATATTGCTTTGAGGAAGGACTAAGGCCTTCCCACTATATCTAAGCTAAGCAAAGTATCCTTTAAAGAGAATTGATTCAAAAAAATCCAGTACAAGCAGTAAGGATAAACCCTGGTCCCACTGCCAGTGGCCCCATAGTCTGCCCCAGTCATACAATTGTCACCCACATTTAAAGAGCCTAGTTTGGCCTATGCTGGATCCTTCCCTGTCAGGCTGGAGTTGATGGACTCTAATTAGCTCAGGTAATCTGTTTCAGTGAGTGTCTCCATCGTGGCCTTGACCTCTTTGCTCATATTCTCACTCTTCAACTCTCCCTCTCTTCAACTGGACTTTGGGAGCTAGGCCTAGTGCTCAGCAGTGGATCTCTGCCTCTGCTTCCATCATTCACTCGATGAAGGTTCTATGGTGACATGTAAGAAAGTCATCATCATCTGACTACAGGGCAAGGCCAGTTCGGGCACTCTCTTTTGCTTAGGATTTTAGCTGGGGTCATCTTTGTGGGTTCCTGGAAATTTCTCTAGCATCAGGTTTCTTGCTAGCCCCATAATGGCTCCCTCACTAAGATATCTCTTTCCTTGCTTTCTGTCTCTGTTCTTCCTCCATCTAGACTACCTGTTTCCTCAAGTTCTCCTCTCTTCCCCCTTCTCCTTTCTTTCCAACCTCTCTTCTCCCCCACCCCCATGCTCAACAAATGGTGTTGACATAACTGGATGTCAACCTGTAGAAGAATGCAAATAGATCCATATCTATTCCCATGCACAAAACTCAAGTACACATGGACTAAAGACCTCAATATAAATCCAACCACACTGAACCTGATAGAAGAAAAAGTGGGAAGCAGCCTTCAATGCATGAGCATGGGAGACCACTTCCTAAATATAACAGGAGCAGCACATACACTGAGTACAACAATAAATAAATGGGACCTGCTGAAACTGGGAAGCCTCTGTAAAGCAAAAAACACAGTCAATAAAACAAAAGGCAGCCTGAATGGGAAAAGATCTTCACCAACACCACATCAGACAGAAGTCTGATCTTCAAAATATTTAAAGAACTCAAGAAAAAAGACATTAAAATCCTAAATAATCCAATTAAAAAATAAGGTACATATCTAAACATGGAATTCTCAACAGAAGAATCTCAAATGGCCAAAAGACACTTAAGGAAATGTTCAACATCCTTAGCCATCAAGGAAATGCAAATCAAAATGAGTCTGAGATACCATCCTAAACCTGTCAAAATGGCTAAGAGCAAAACCACTAATGATTGTTTATGCTGGAGAGGATGTGGAATAAGGGGAACACTTCTCCATTGCTGGTGGGAATGCAAACATGTACAACTACTCTGGAAACCAGTATGGCAGTTTTTTTAAGAAAATTGGGGATAAACCTACCTCAAGAACTAGCAATACCACTCTTGGGCATAAACCCAAAGATGTTCAATCATACTACAAGGGCATTTGTTCATCTATGTACAGAGCAATACTATTTGTAATAGCCAGAATCTGGAAACAACCTAGGTGCCCCTCAACTGAAGAATGGATAAAGAAAATGTGGTACATTTACAAAATGGAGTATTATTTAGTACCAATGACATCTTGAAGTTTGCATACAAATGGATGAAAGTAGAAAAAAATCCTGAGTGACGTAACCCAGACCCAGAAAAATAAGCATGGTATTTACTCACTCATAAGTGGATACTAGCTGTAAAGAAAAGGATAACAAGCCTATAGTCTATCATGCCAAAGCTAAGTAGCAAGGAGAACCCTAGGAGAAACTTATAGACATCCTCCTGAGAAGGGAAAATAGACAATATCTCCTGAGGAAATGGAATAATTTTCTTTAACAAATAATTTATGAAAATTAATTCACATAATCTTATCAGTAAAGATTTATTGCAAAGTGTAAAACTTTAAGCTCTCAATTTTTTAAATGTATCTCCCACGACTACCTCTTCACAAAAAGCCATTAGTTTTCCGTGTTTTAATTTTACCTAGCAGTGAACCCACATGACCTTAATAATTTTGTAGCTTTTCATCACATGTAACCAAAGTTGCCATATTTTCTACAAACTTAGCTATAGAGAGAAATTTACAGAAAGTTACAATATAAAAGCATGAAATAAGTATTCATATTCACCCAACAGTAGTAGCAGTAATTTTGTTTGAAACAATTGGATTTCCCATTGTATCAGTCAGTTTTCTCTGAAAGAACAAGGCTGTAAGAATAAATATATATTAAAAATTTACTTAACAAATTTTGGCTTACACAATACAGTTTGGCTAGTTCAACAATCACTGTCTCACATGAAGAGGACAGGCATTTCCTTACTCCTGAGGTTTGGTGACATTGCAGTACAAACCAGGAACTGAAAACATAGAGTCATGGTTCTCAACCTGTAGGTAGTGACTCCCTTGGGAAATCAAATGACACTTCCACAGAGGTTACTTATCAGATATTTTGAATATCATATATTTACATTATGATTCATAACAGTAGCAAATTACAGTCTTGAGGTAGCAAGAAAATAATTTTATGGTTGGCCGACACCACAACAAGAAGAATACAACCTTTATATAAAAAGGTCAAAGTATTAGGAAGGTTGAAAACCACTGCTCAAAAGGGAAATAGTGTTATGTCAAAGAACATGAATATATTTGTTCTGGTTTTCAAAAAGTCAAAGCAGGACATCAATTTAACTAAATTAACCTCTTCAAATCCATGATTGAAAATTCACTAATTTATCTATAATTACTTAATACAAACCTCTCTCTTTGCAAATTTTTAGGAGGAAGTTAAATGTAAAATATTGCACTTTTTAATTCAGTATTCTAAAGTAGAAATAAATGACTGTGTTTTGTTACCTATTAAATAAGTAAAACTATGAAAATCACCCTTACTACTAAATTATTTTGACTAAAGCTCAGTACTTTTATGGTTGCCAGAAGATTAAGAAATTGTCACAGAGGAACTGGACAGCAATGGAAATATTTCAGAATCTCAATGACCTTCGTCATGACACCTATTCTCTAAGGAGTGTCTTGTTAAAGAACATTGCAAATTAAAAAAAAACACACAGAGATTAATATAACATCATGCCACATTCATAATAATATTTAGAAATATATTAACCAGCCGGGTGGTGGTGGTGCATGCCTTTAATCCCAGCACTTGGGAGGCAGAAGCAGGTGTATCTCTGTAAGTTTCGAGGCCAGCCTGGTCTACAAGAGCTAGTTCCAGGACAGGATCCAAAGCTACAGAGAAACCGTGTCTCGTAAAAAACAAAAACAAAAAACAGAAATATATTGATCTATAGATTCAAATACAATTGTGCAAGTAAAAATTACACCCTCAAAGTTTTCTAAGTTTGATTATAGTCTGATCAAATCATCCCCCAAAATATTGTTAATTTGTCAAGTGCTCATAAAGTAGTCAGCATATTTAAACTTAACTTCGAGAAATATCTCACTGTAGACACTGGTTTTCTTTGTGAATTATCTATATCTGTGTAGGGATTTCTTTTATTAACAAACAGAATTTGAAAATATTGCCTCCTTCAATGAAAATTAATGTTGGACACTGTGACTGTATCCTTTTCTATATGGTCAATGGTGATGCCCTCAGTTCTCCCATTTTAGTGTTCATTTGACATCAAGAGAGGAATTAACAAAGGTATTTTGGGCAGGCTTGTCACCCTGCATTTTTCTTTTTTAATGATCTTTACTCATGTTTAGAAAATGATTTGTTCAGGGCAAGAGTCATCTTACAACAGTATTCCTTCACTAACACATAGACATTTTAATAATGATCACTTCAATTCCTTGAAATCCAGTGAGAATTGAATGGAAAGAATGAAGATGAGTAAAATATATTTTATGTCCCAAGTTTTGGACTTTAAGTTCACATGCTACATTCTCTGATCATGGGACAAAATCATTTACAAAAAGAGAAGGTGAGTTGTGGAATAATATTTGTACACATGTAAAAGAATGACACTTTTTCTATGAATTTTAATTCAATATGTTTTAAAAATTACTCCTATTAAGAACTGTTGATTGATAAGCCACCTTATTGCTTATCATTGCATAAGCATAATAGCAGTCAGTCTTAAATTTTATAGAACCAAGCTGCACTAAACTAATTCATCATGTGCACATGCACACACACACATCTATGTATACAATACACATAAATAAATATTTATTCACACATATATGTACCCATATATTATCAAAAGTATATATATATTATAATATATAATAGTTTAATAATTATAATATAATTGTACACTAAAATATTTATATAAATATATTTATTATAATAAGTATACTGTTATAATATATATGTATATGTCCATATATAGAGAGAAACCAAAGGAAAAGAGATCTCAAATTAAAACAGAGTGAAGAGGGAACATGGGAGAGGTTTGGGGAAGGGGATATGGGTGGGGATGCATGGAGGAAAGGGAAGAAGAAAAGTGATGTAATATTTTAATTGAAATTTAATTTCAGCTTAAAAGGGGGAAATTTAAATTAGCTACCATTTATGGACTATGATTTTTTGAATGCATTGAAAAATATGTCTAATATGTCTATTGATTTTATGAAATACCAGTGTTTTATCAGTCTTTCCAGAGTGAAATTTCTTACTGAGGACTATTCTTAGCTTTTTATAAACTTAATCATTCTAAGTATTGACAAACAGTTTCAGTGTATACTTCAAGAGTTTTATTCAATTGATATCAGATGTTTGTAAAAAGAAAGGGTGAAATACAGTTTGACATATCAGCTTCCAAATTTATCAGGTGCAGTCTTGAGAGAGCTTTTGGATGTTCAGTTAAGATGACATTGTTTTGGTCTGTGTGTTGTGGTATGTGTGGGTTCTGTAAATATTTCACAGACAATTTGTGATGACTTTTTGTGTAAGTACCTTAAAGAAAGAGACCACATAGGATAATCCTGTGGGTTCCTTGACCTGGATATTACCCTGCTCTTGAACAAGTACCTGTCTTTTTATTTCCCCCTTCAAAGCATTAATAGCCTGCTTTTATGCCCTTTGGGACTTCCTTTACATGGCTCCTTCTCCATCTTTGCATGCTTCTTTGAACCTTTTAATAACAGATGAAACTTCTCTACACTTTACTACATGCAATGTTCACTTCTAAGATCGCTTTGCTGTTGTGAGGCAGGCATGGTTGTTGTCATCTTGTTGTAGACCGGAATTCAGAGGCCAAGGAATCCAAAGCAAGCTTACATGTTTAGTTGAGGTAGGGTTCCATGTGGTCAAGCCCTGTTCTCAGATTCATACATAAGAAATATGACTTTAGGCTGTCACCTTAATATCTTATGCCTCCTAATGTTTAAATTTTACATCTGAAATGTTCTTTCCCACATTCCTTTATGAATACCTCAAATGCAATGAATAATGTATATAGGAGTGTTGTATTGAATAATACCCTGTCAGAACTTTATCTTTAGAGCTCCTCATATATCACTCCACATAATGGAAGATACCAGAAGGGAACGAATCTTAGCAAGCACATAACTGGGAGAGTATAGCAATAAATATGAATCCAGATTTCAAAGCAATTAGGAGGTCAGCATATCCAATAGACAGTAAAATTTTTATTCTATCAACAAATATGGATTTATGAGATTTGATTCTTTCACTTGCATGTGAGGATACAAGAATGCAGTGCATCATAAATTATAAAATAGGCACTGGCTTCAGAGTGGCATGGCTTTGAAATGTTCAGTGGGATACACACAGTCACAGGTAACATTTAGTCATCACTTGATAATGAAAAACAGTTGTATTTAGTTAGATTAGATTAGTGTCCAGTAAGCTGCAATTGAAATTAGCCTTATTTCCGACCCTTCTTACTGTACAATTCTCACGTTTAATCCTAAGGGATTCAGGTTAATATTTTGACCAATCTTAGAATTGCCTCTCTCTCAGAGTCCATATATGATCTAAAATTTACATTAGTGTGGAAAATGCAATAGAAAATGAAAATGGAAAGCAATGGTTATGCTTTTTATTTATTTAAAACACATATTAAAAGATTATGTGAAAATGTCTATAGTATATATTATAGACTTGATTTTAACACATTCAACATGTCCTTTCTAGATGACTATTCTAAAAGAATAGGCCAGTCATAATTTATAATTTTCATACTTTATTTAGTATAATAAATAATTTACTTCATCATATTTCATTTAATGTTTATCTTCTATTTTGAAATTTTCCCTTTAATAAGACTGGTTCTTAATGGTAGAATGGCAACAAAAATTGGAATTCATGTTTCAAGATGAAATGACCACAGTGAGGCAGCTCTTCAGAAGGGCCATTTCTCTTCTGAGAGTCATAGAATTTCAAATTTTTAACCTATTCCCACCATTCTGCCCTTCTCTTTTGAAAGGCACAGAAGCATAGAGCACCTATGAAAATTTTAAATGAATGATGTGAAACAGCAAAATATTGTCATATCTTTTGTTTAAATAAAAATGTGTTTGAAACAATGGTTCAAGATGTGAGAAAAAACAGGGACAGCACCATAGAGTAACGTGAAGTCTTTCCATCAATATCATTGGAAGCACTAATTAAAACACATCTTTCCAGATGCCAGGGCTTGATTATGTAGATGCTGTATTTTGACAATTTGATCTAATAATTTTTGTTTCAGAGGGGAGCCTCTTGTTGATTCCTGGCTGCCCATCTATCTTAGACCCACACAGAAACTGTATTAATTAAATTACTGCTTGGCCTATTAACTCTAACTTCTTGTTGGCTAACTCTTACTTCTTAGTTTAACCCATTTCTACTAATCTGTGTATCTCCACGCGGCAGTGGCTTACTGGCAAAGTTTTGGCATGTCTGACTCTGGCAGTGGCTCCATTGCTTCTCCTCTGACTCCGCCCTTCTTTATTCCCAGCATTCAGCCTAGCTCTCCCTGCTTATCTAAATTCTGCCTTGATATGGGTCCAAAGCAGTTTCTTTATTCATTAATGGTAATCACAGCACACAGAAGGGACTCCCACATTGCCTCCCCTTTTATGCTTAAATAAAAAGGAAGGTTTTAATTTTAACACAGTAAAATGCATATAACAAAACAGGTATCAAACAAGAATTACAGTTACAATATTTATATCTACTTTATCTTTCATCATAACTAAGGAAAACTATAACTATAAATTCTTCAACTCCATCAAAGAATTCAGAAGGATATGATATTACCTAAGTAAACAGGAAGTACATTGAAAGCAACTTCCAAAACTCTAGATTTGACAGAGACATCTTGCTGCCTGGACAGTTACCCAAAGTTCTTCTGTAGAGTTGGGTCATCCATATTCAGCCTACAGGCTCATAGTATCCAGCAGACTTTTCCACAAAGCAGGAGATTTCAAAGACAGTTCTACCTATACTGGCAGTTTGTCTGTCGCATTTTTCTGGGTCCTGCAGAATGTCTCACAGACTCTTTCATGAAGCAGGAACCCTGAAGGACTGTCCCATATTTAGGCAAGTTCGCAGTCATTTCTCTGTGGGTCCTGCATATCCAGTTAAGTAGCCCAGGCAAGAGCAGTTCCTTGCCCTAATGACTAGCAAACTCCATAAGGAGACTCTTCCAAGCCCATCTTCCTCCTAAAGTAATTGGTACTTCCAGGAGCAGATGTGTCTCATTGTTATGAAGTGTCCTAAGTTCTTAAAACATTTTAAATGCCATATTCTGAAGTTCTCTGAAAGATTTGAAGAACATCTATCCATCCAAAATACATCTCTCTACATCTAGAAAATCTAACTAACATGACTACAATCTTGACTATTATAAATGACTCTCTATTAAGCTATATTTCTTAATTATACATTACATTTTTAAATGAGCTACACAATCACAGTACCCTAATCAAGAGCAGAAATAAATATACATATAACAAAATTGAACTTAAATTTGTATCAATAAACCAAGATCCATACCAATTCAAATATCTATAGCACATCCTCCTTTAAATATAAATAAACCTTTATAAAAAATATTTGGGAGTATGGGCATAGTTTCTCCAAACTGCTTCCTGCTGTTTATTGGGCAAAGTATTTTCTTATTGGAGGTGTGCACAGCAACATTTGAGGGATCTTGTTCGATCAAACAATATTAATCTGGGAGGATTCCACAGGTTCTCATGCTCTGCATGGGATTCTAAACCCCAACGTTATGGGTTTGCGCCCCCCATGGGGCACCAATTTGTTGCAGTGTGGAGCTACTTGTTGGTTCCCAGCTGCCCAGCTAGTTTAGACCCGAAATAATCACACAGAAATGGTATTAATTAAATCATGCTTGGCCTATTAGCTCTAACTTCTTATTGGCTAACTCTTACATCTTAATTTAACCCATTTCTATTAATCTGTGTATTGCCACGTGGCAGCGGCTTACTGACCAAGTTCAGAGGCTCCGTTGCTTTTCCTCTGACTCCACCTGTCTTTGTTCACAGGATTCAACCTAACTTTCCCTGCCTACCTAAGTTCTGCCTTGCTGTAGGTCCAAAGCAGTTTCTATTTTTTCACTCACAGCACACAGAGAGGACTCCCACATCAAATTTACACATCAAAAAATAATTTATATAAAAACAAGTGAAATAAATATTTTGAATTTACATTTCTAGAGGTTAAAGCAAAACTTTTAAAAATACTTTGCAGTTACCTTGATGATAAAAAAGGAAGTTTGAAATATTGCTTTATTGTGATTAATTTATATAATTAATATTCTTTTAATTATACTAATTTATTTTTTAGCTCACAGGGTTCTTGTTTTTCATCAGTCAAAAGTAATCAGTACATTCATATCTGAATATCTAAATTACCAATTACACAGAATTTTCTTGTTTTAATAATATTTTGCAGATTTTTCTGTAAATTGAGTAGATTTTCATTACTCCTCATTAAAACAACATCTCATTTGCTTGTCTACATATATGCAACAAAGATAAACGATAAATAGAGTTTAAGTTGAGTAACCTTTACAGTTAAATATTCTGTATTTGGAGCAATACCCGTTGAAGAACTTTTGAGAACTAAGTAAATTTGTAGTGAATTTAATTGTGTTCCAAACTATTCATATATTTATTGAAGTAAGCGCTGCTAAAAAGAGTGAAATTTACTAGAAATAAAATGGAGTTCAATATATCATTTCAGGAAAATTGCTGATAGGTGGAAAGTTTGCGAAAGTGTAAAAGGTGTTGATAAGGGAAGACTATAAATCATAAGAGTAAAATGAAAGGACTAGGATACAATTAGAATGCTTATGAAATTAGAAGGCGTCTTGGGATATATAGTGAATATTCATTTACCCAAGAAACCTCATCTAATCTCCATCTAATAATTCAGCATTCTAATTACATGGTTAGACTTGAATTAATATGTTTACCAAGGACATGCATTTTAATTTTACTTAACCTCATCATAATTTCATTAAAAACATGAATGATTATATTCTTCTACCAAAATAAATGTGAAGTTTCTGCCTTACAGAAGTGAAAGCAGAGGAACTGATAATTGACTTTTGGGAAATGATGAAGTCTAGATCCTTGCATTGTTGCTAATCTCATAGATTAATGATGCAGAAATGCATGGCTGACACATCAGAAACTCTCCTGAATGAAACCCTTCATTTCTTAGTCAGAAAACTGTAAATTTTGTTAAATTCTTTTTTATTATTCCTAAAATGGAGCCATACATTCCATCATTCTTGACTGTATTTCAAAAATAAAAATCAAGTGAAGAAGCTAGCAAAGACTTTGACCTGATAAATAGGTACAACACCCCTGTAGTCAGGAGAGACTCATTGTTCTTTACAATTTTCTATGAAAATTGTGTGTGTGTATGTATTATGTATCTCTGTGTCTATGTATGTATGTGCATATATGTTTATGAATGAGTATATATGTGTACATACCTAATGTGTGTGAATGTATGTGTGTAGGTGTGTATGCATGTGTGTGTGTGTATATGTGTGTGTGTGTGCGTGTGTTTATGTTTGTGTCCATACATGTACTCTATATATTTGTGAATGAGGATGGAAACCAGAACAAGCATAAGACTTCCTGGAACTCAAGTTACAGGTATTAATAAGTTTCTGGACATGGTGTGTAGAGCTGAACTCAGATCCTCTACAAGAAGAGGAAGCACTCTTTCTTCACTTCCCATCATTCCTGCAGTCTTCAAGTGATGAAATCTTAAATAACTAAACCTTACAGGCTTAATAACACATTTATATAAACTTATACATATATATGTGTGTATGTTCTTTGACTACATTTGAAGATAAAAATAAACTATCATGTATCAAAGAGATTTTATTTATGGGTAGTTACAGTATTTTTTAAATTGTATTCCAGCCATCTCTACATCTAAGTTGTAAGATCCTTATTTAGTTTTCTAAGCCAATACTTATTTAAAAAAAAAAAAACAGTAAAACAAGGTAAGTATATTCTCATCCTAAAGCTGTTTCAAAAATCTACATTTTAAAAAAATGCAGCAAGAATGTACCACAAGCTATTAAAAGTTAAAATGTTGCAGCAAATGTAGATTATTCTCTCTCTAACTATAAATCCTTATGCGCATAAGACACTATTGCAATAAAATAATTACTGTTAGTCACAAATTTCCAGAAGAAACAAATGCTGGAATTGGTTTAAAATGTGTATAGTAGGTTGCTGTGGATACCAAAGCAAAGATAAATTTGACACAATATTAATTGAGCAAGACAGTAAACAGACAAAAAATCCTGTTTGAGAACAGTGATGTTCATAAATCAGGTGTTGGAAACTGAGGAAATCATTTTCCATTCACAGCTTAAACTGTACTACACAACTTCCTTAAGATTAAATATTACTTTAAATGCTTTGGGTCTTTGAATGCCTTAATGTGCTACACCCTAAAATTTTTTAAAAAATAGAGATATTTTTAACTTAAAGGTGATAATTTCAATTTATTTTGACGATTATTTTCTGTGTTAAATGGCAAGTTTTACACAAAACGTGTTAAAAATATTACTGAGAAACAGTCAATTTCCTTACCTTTGACCTTGAAACCCATGTTTTTTATATAAGAACACTGAGTAATCAGAGCTTATTAACAACACTCTGACTATAATATATCATCCAGATTGCTACAAAATATTATTTAGATCATATATATAATCTTCACTAACAATGTACCTTACCTAAATGTCAAAGCATATTCTAAAATAAGCCTTGCAATTTAGCTGTCAGCCCCCTACAATGATTTTAGGCTACCATTAGGGTATTTTAATATGAAATCTTTTATGCATAAACTATCTAACCTGCCAGAGCCTGGTGAGGATTGGGCCTCCATAGCATGTTTACACAAAGTAACATAATTATGTCCTGAACTGAGCTCCTAGATGATTGCATTTTCTTTCTCAACCCATCTTCACTGAGGTACTCATTATTCTAGCTTAAAAAAAATAGAAAAACTCATTGCTCCTATAAAGCTAAATATGTCTTTTGCCTTCCAAACTCCCTTAACCCATTCTTATGCTTACTAAGTCCACACACACAAAAATATTTTAATCTCATTAAAATTGACTGCATACGCAATTTTAATATAATATATTTAGAGTGTTTAAACTTAACATGGCAAAAACAATTGTAAAATGTTCCTTCTATTCTTACCCTGAAGAGTGAGCATAATTTTCATAAGAGATAGAGTGATTCAACTTAAAAGGCAAATACGGTGTCATTTACTAGTAGTCTCTTCTCTTTATACAACATAGTTGCCCTCAGAATGAACTTCTAACAGCCCCTATAAAGAAATTCTGTTCTTGTTAAAAAGGCTTTTGTCAAAGTACTAGGTAATATTTAAACAGAGACAACCTGATTATCAGTCTGTCACATTTTACTGATAGAAATGTCAGTTAACTCCTGCTTTTGGGGGTGTTCCAGAAAAAAATGTTACTTGCAATTTTGGTTCTCAAAAAATTACTAAAATCAGTGTTTTCACACACCCTAAGCCTCACTGATTAAATTTCAATTTCCATAGTTATTTCAGTCTATGCAAATCACCATTTTAATTAAAATTGTTTAATATAGATCATGTCATAATCTAAATTATGTCGTTCTTTGAGTCATTAAACTTCATTTGATATTGGCCATGTTTCTACTACTAGAATTTCATTGATTTCCTCTTGATTCATATAGCTGATAAAGTAACATGCAAAATGCCAACTTTGACTGAATGATCTTGTGCTAGTAAAAAAGTACATTACTTTATCAACAAAAAGTATATATAAGAGATATATGTCATCTACATCACTATTTACACCTAATTTATGATGCTTTTTGTTTTCTAGATGTTCTATAATCTTTTATTCCTGAAGACCATTTCACTTATTTAATCTAAAAGATCGTCTATTTAATTATGAACTAGTATATTTTATAAAATTGTGTCATTTTAATCATAATCAGTCATGATCATGTCAACTAGTACTAAATTTGAAAATCAGAGAGTAAAATTTCAGTCTGAAATATATGTCCTACCCATGAGGAAGAACACAACTAGGAAAGAGTTGCTATAGTTTTGTGTACAAACGCAGTTATATTATTTTACAAACCAAAACTTTCTTTATTAAGCCTTATTTTGTTCAGGTTTCCTGTATGATCCTTTGGCCTGCATGTTTGTCTGTGCACCATATGCATGCCTAGTTCCCACAGAGGTCAGAAGAGGATATTGGAACTTGTAGAAATGCAGTAAGGGGTGGTTATGTGCTTCTGATGGGTTCTGAGACTTGAATCCAGGCCCTCTGCAAGAATAAAAAACGCTCTCAACCTCTGAGCTAAATCTCCCAACCCCAAAATAAAGCTTCTAGCATCTTATTTCTCCCTATTCTCTCCACAGTGTTGAGCATGTGCATTAAATCCAATCCTCCACATTTTCTCACTGTGGTATAATAAACCTACTATATATTTTCCCATTCTCATCCCCCACCCCATGATCTTCTGTATGTCCCTATTCAAATCCCCTGTTCCTGAAGTTATAAATAATTTAGATTTTCAAGAATACCTTTATTATTTTGTCTATTGCATTTACTACTTACACAGCAATTCTTCAGTTTTAAGTTTTCAGTTACAAAAGCGAAAATTGACACTCTTTCACCCTTTGTTTTTATTTTAAATTGTATATTAAATAAAATACATGTAAAACTGGCATAGCCAAACTGCATATTTAGGTGTGACACTGATAACTCTTAGAAGATCTCACACACAAAGAAAGGGGAATGATCATATAGTCAAGATACGTCAGTCTGTAGGCAGGAAACAATGTGAAGTGATAGTGAGTCCAAACAGAAAGTAAGGCATGTAAGTAAAAGGATTGTCTTCCTCTCCTCAGGGAGAAAGTTGCATCATCTTGTAGGAGAAAAAATATTAGACACACATTTATTTGCAAAACAGAAAAAATTAATAAAAGTATGATTGGAACTCAAAGAATCTATATTCCACACGTTATATCAATTTATTCTAAGTTGAGTACATTTCTTTTTTAGGAGGACAATCAAACCATTGATATTTTTAAAAATAATATTTGTAAAACAAGTTATATAAAAACAAGGAAAGAATAATACTGATATATCTGGGAAAGGCAGATAGATATAAAAAATATAAAACCTCAATGTTTTCAAGAGTCAGGATTCACAGTTGTGAAGAATAAAGGGAACAGGACTTAAATTTTATGCTTTGATTGTTTCTGATTGATAATGAAATATGGTCATTGCATATTTAAATCTACAAAGAGTAGGAAAAAGCCATAAATGTCTGAGAGAGCAAAGAACAGTGAATAGCACAGTGGTCACACTATCCCTTTAGACACTACCAGGCATGAATGTTCAAGACAAACCCGCAGGCATCTGGTATCCACAGACAATACAGCATTTGGAAAACTCAGAAAATTGGTGCGTGTGCTACCTGCTTTGTTCCTGCACTCCAAATGGATTCTCTTTGTACAAGTTCCTGCACTCAAAGTCGATCCTCTTTTCAACTCTTTGCTACTCACAGTAAAAGAGCAATCGAGTGAACTCTGGGCATGAATACTACCCAATGCCTAATTACAAAATCAGATATACACAGCCCTGTTCAAGGGACAATCACAAATCAATAGCTCATTCAAGGATACAAAATCAGTGTCACTGCCTTCACAGTTTATTTCTGCTTCACATTTTATTTCTCATTTCACTTTATTTGATTGCCAAATAGAAACTACTTCTACTACCTCAAAGACTCTTTAGTATTTGTTTGTTCAGACCAGAAGGATTTTGAAAGTAGGCTGTCATGAATGTGGAACAACTCTGTAATATGATTTGAATTCAGCAAATCTAAGCTTAGTTGTAGTATGTAACTCTTATACTCTAAGTTTCTACAGAATCCCCTAGAAGCCTTTCCAAACACTCCATCTAGTAGTTCTAACCTCTACCTCGTACAAGCTCTCACTGCAAAACTTTTGTCATTATTAGTCTCATCAAGAGTATTTAGTACATGGCTTCTCCATTAGTCAGGAAGGACACGCAGCATTCTACTGTTCGATAAATAGTAGCATGGTGCCTCATGCAGCATTATTGTCCTACTCTTTATCTAAAAATTCTATGTCTTCACTCTTTCTGATTGTGTCAACACACCACCTCCCTTTCTCCATACGGTATACCTCTGTGGCAGAGGTTAGCCTTGAACTTCTGATCTGTTTTGCCTCAGTCTCTCCCATGTGGGTTTCAGAGCTCTGAATCAACAAGATCAGTTTCGATCAATGTAAACTCACTATCAGCATTCTTACATCTTTTATTTTATATTTCTTTTATTCAGTATACTTTTAAAGTGTTTGTTATTTTAATATGGTTTTAACAGAAATAAAATTACATCATTGCCTGTCTTTCCCTAGCTTCCCCCAGCTTGCTCCCATAGGCACATTCATGTTGATAGTCTTTTCCTTTATTTTAATACATACATATGCATATTGGTTTGGGGGGTTATGTACATGTGAGTGATGGAAGCTGCAGTAACTGGAGGTGTCAGATGTCCCTGGAGTTGGAGCTCTGGCAGTTGTTAATCTCCTTTGAATTCTTGTCTTAATCAAAAGCGTTAAATTTCCCTAACTGCTGAGCCATCTCTCCAGCCTGACATTCAATCTCTGAATCCTTATCATAAGGCTGGACAAAAGAATAGGCATTTGAATGAAGAGCTACAACACTCAGGAGATCACAAACATTGATCAAATGACTAATGTGACAAGAGGAATGACTCTCAGTATTCAGGAGAGTTAAAATCTGGTGAGGAAGTTAATTTCCAAGCTATTACTGTTTCCGATATTCATAGAAAGGTAAATAAAAGTATAGACATTAAGGAGACAATTTTCTTCTCACAGGGAAACTAGGATGTGTTTTTCATGTACTTTTCGCTTTTCATTATTGGATAAAGAAGCAATTAAGCAGGTGAGAGACAACCCCACAGAAACCAAAAGTGGAAAGAATCTGTCTAAAACATCTGTTTACAAATTCTGAAGTCAGAATATTAGAGGCTGGTAAAAAGAAATATTCTGTTCAATAAGCTTAACACCTGCTCGCTGAAGCCCCCAATGCTCTATGCTGTGTGGTATTCCCCAAACCAAGAATAAGTCTGTCAATCAGCAAATCCCTTTTATGGGACCCAGACACATTGTCTCTAGAACAACAGTAATAAAAACTGTAGAGATATTCCAACCATGGAACATAGAAGATATAAAAATAAGAAAACAGCAGTGGCAAACATGTGTGATTGTGCAGTCTTGCCTTGTCTGTTTCTCTTTAGCTTTTTTATTTCCAGCAGAAAAGAAGCATTTTAGTTCTCACTGAGACACTTTTTCTTCTTTTGGTCATTTTAGTAGGATTTATTTCTTGATATGTAAACACAGACTATCGAAGCGGTGTTTCTTCATGTCATGCTTATTTTTCACTCTCTTGCTCTATCTATTGATCTTGAGCCTAGTCACAGAATTATTATTTCAAAGTAGTTAAGCAGAAAAATGATCAGCATTCCAGATTCCCTCACATGTAAAAATTGCTGTGTGCATTTGAAAGAAAATTTACAAATGAATTGAACTTTGCAGAATTGAGCATTTTTGACATATTATTCGAAAAATAAATCATTAATATTCTGATGGCAGTCTTACTCATTTATACTCTTCATTTTAGGAAAATTTCATTTTGTGTCTGTTACCTTGTGTCTGTTAAATATAAAATTATGTTGTAAATTTCTGACTTTTAACTACTTCAGTTATTTTAATTCTATTTAAGGATGCTGCTGTTTTGAGATATGGCTGGTATTGGAAATAAAGAAAGAATACAAAGCAAACTATCTCTCTATCTCTCTCTCCCTCTCTCTCTCTCTCTCTCTCTATATATATATATATATATATATATATATATATATACACACACACACATTCCATTTAAGTAGAAATTACTTCAAATTATGTTAGTGCTTTAATGTTGAAATCAGAAATTATTGTCTCTTACATAGCACTTTTAATTAGAGACCACTTTTAAAGAGTTTCCAAGATCTTTAGAATGAACACAAATAAACATAGCTAGCTATGCCCTTCAATGTCCATGAATCAGCTGTTAGATACTGAACCACACGTGAGATTTGATGGAGAGTAGTGGAACGTCTGTGCCCCTTCTTTTGAGCTCTTAGATTCCTGTTTCTTTAGTAGCAAGAGTAAAAGATAAAAGCAAGCTTGCTATTACATGGCATCAGTTGTGTGTGTTTATTTTCTATATGCTGCTCTGTCTAAACCATGCCCAATCAGAGCTCAGATATCATATACTTTGTCCTTCAAATCAGTGAAATCAGAAACTCAAGAGTCCAAAGATATTGGAGCTTTATAGGAAAGTTAAGCAGAGAAGCAAACTTACTGGTTCTGCTTATAATTGGTGACTAATAAGTCTGTTGTGCTATGGGCGGCATTCTATATGTTTAATGCCTTTTTGTCAGTCCAGGGGAAGTCCAGGTCACAGAGAGGAGGTAAGGTGTCGGGAGGGACTGATGGGCAAGGTAAGAATCTTGCAGCCTGTCTGACTAGCAGCCAAAGTACTTCTTTATTCATACAGAACTCAGTAAGCAGAAATAGATAGAGTTGTTCCAAAACAGATCATATCATTTTTGTTTCTGGACATGTGTTAAACATTTTCTCTTGCACATCTGGTGTCATAAGTTTAAGTTACAAAATGTCTGCGACCAAGAAAAGAGTACACAGGCTCCTTTAATAAGCGACCAGGAGGCAGAAGGATGGGGGTGGGGCGGGTATTAGACCATCCTAAACCTAATTGATGGGGACTAGGTCATACCCAACCTGATTGGCTAGGGCTTCTCTTTCTGCTATATTGGAATACAGAAGCCGGAAGTGAAACTAAATTGACAGAAAGTGAAACTACACTGAGAGCCAGGCCCAGCAGAGGCCGGGTCAGGAGAAGCCTGTCTCTGGAGCTACTACGGCCTCTCAGGGATTGTTAGTAGAGGATAGGCCCCAGAGATAGTAAGTCCAAAGTGGCCTTGATAGGCCACATGGAACCCAGGCTAACAAAAGTCCAAAATTTACAAATTTAAAATAAAATGAAAAATAAAAATTGCTGGCCAGGCCAGTATGCTTTGGAAGCATTTACTTATTGGTAATTGGCTCTGTTGTATTTTGGAGTCCGTGACATTTAAAGAGACAAATGACAAGATCATAAACCCTGTCTCTGGGAAGAGGGGACATCCTAGTCTTTCTAGTTATGATGTATGGATGAAGGTGGTCACCATATGTCTGAGTTTGTCACGATTTTTGTTTTGATTGTGTTGTTATACAGTCTTTTTCTGTTGTCTGTTCAATTTGTGTTTTCAAGTTTCATTACATCGATGGGACTTTGAACTGAGCACAGCCAAACTGCCCCTGAGCTCCACATAACACTTTCAGGATTTCCATGGGTAGACTGCTCCTAGCTACCTCTATGCTAGTTAGCTACCCAGGGAGCTTGATCTGCCTCAGTCCCTGTCACTGACTTGCAAGAGCCTGCTATTTAAGTCCCGCACATAGATCAGGTTTTCTCTACCTTTTCCCTCACACCACTTCTGAAGTGCATCTTTTTCTAGCTTGTTCTATCTCCCAGCTGCCTCCTGCCCTTGACCATGGAGCTCTGGTTGTGCCAGTTTTAGGGCTTGGTTGCAAGACTAACTGCTAGGCCTTCTGCTTAGCATTGGTCTGCTGCAGTACAGTCCGCAGGTTCTGTAACTGCCTCAGAGTGCTGTTAGCTTCTTGAGAATATGGTTAAGTTCTGATATAAAGATCTTTGCATAAGCAGGTGGACACCTGGAGTATTTGTATTCATGTTTATAATTCTTTCTACTGACAGATGTTTGCTGCCAGCAAACAAAATGTGACCAAATGGTTTTTTTTCCCCCTCTTCAGTGTGTTGTTACATGAAACACCCCCAAAAATTCAGGAAATTATAAACCTTTGTTTTGGAGAGGGGACTTTTACCATCATCCTTACTGTGACCCTTTAAAAGGCTTTAGTGATAAAATGAAAGAATAGTTGCTGCCACATGCTCTGTTTTTGAGTTTAAGACTGATACACTGACTTACTTGCTAAATAAATTCTTACTTAGACAGTTGAAAAAAAAGGAGAGAGGAAAAAAACAATTGTATAATTTATCATAAACCTATAGATAAATGCTTTCCTTAACTTTTAGAATTATCTGTTATACTTACACAAACCTATCAAATTTGGTATTAACAGGAAGTAAAAGAAAAAGAATAAATAGACATTGATTGCAGTGATGCAATATACATGTTAAGAACCGATTTTTTACTTGTCAATATTATTTTAAAATTTTGCAACTATCTATTTTCCATTCATTCTATAGTCAACTGCATCAAATCATCCCTTCCATATTCCTCCTCTCTCCCCATCTATTTAATTAAATGGCACCTCTCAAATCTAAGGTAACTTTCTCCATCCTAACAGTGGGTGAAAATTGATAGCTATTATTAAAAATCTTGTGATTTGTGCCTTTTCTATTGTCATTTCAATGAATTATCATTGAGCAAAGTGGTCCTTTTTGAGACAGACAGTGAGTACCATTCTAAAAAGCCGACCCAGATGCTTACTATCTTCTTCAAAGTTCATGATAATACACCTACCAAACTTTTAGCTGTCTGTTTTTTCTGAACCTCAATAATTCTCTCTTATGATCTGGATATCTTCTTGAAGAAAGAAGAGGTTCTCATAGTTGTTGTGCTTTGGAAGCATACTACCCCAATCCAGCTTTCTAATGATGCTGAAGACAGTGGTTCTCATATTCCCAAAAGAGCACAAGCTGGGCTATCAGGATGACTTCTTCAGGCCCTAATTTCTCTCCTTTAGAGCGTCGTGGAGATGACAGGAAATTTTATGTGGGTTCCTCCTAATGTCACTGTCACATTGTCATCTTTCTTTCCAAATTATCCACTATAGATTTAAGATGTATGTGAAATACTATATTTTATGAACAAAAAAGCATATATCAGAATATATACAATATTTAAGTTGAATTTGTAAAATAGTCAAGGGAATTCAGAATGCATAAAGAAAGGATTGTGTAGAGAGAAATACTATTATTTTCAATATACTATTTTTCAATTTTAATTCACTCCATGCCAATCTTTTCTCCAGACTTAATTTTGGTGCTTTTGACAATAATTAGTGTGGTAACATCAAAATTGTATAACAATGAATCACATAATTTTAAGAAAAATTATTATTTGTTGACATTCTATACAGGAATTCTATAGGATCATCCATCATGTTGATAAGTTAACAGCTCATTTTGAACTTCTCTGGAAGTTTGAATGTACATGATACAGTGAGGTGCAACCATTCTCTGTAGTGTTCATAGATAGAATCCAAAATAAAGTTTCAGAGACACTAAGGTTATTGCTCCACAGCAGCTGTTCCAAATTGGCATAAACTTTTTGGCTTGTTCTTATACTTGTCTAGGGCCTAAAAGTTCAAATCATACTCTCAACCTATGGCTTTAAAATTCCAATCCCTGTGTCTTTATTTTGTTTCTCTTTGCTTCCTTCTTTTGAGGTGATTTGTTAAATTTAGAGCCCAGTTGATTACAAAATATTTAATTGAATTACAGTGTTGAAGAATGGTTTTTAAATAAAATAGAACTCAAAGTTTAATTCTTTGGCTACTTCAGTAGGTTATGAATAGTCAGCCCCTTCTATCCCAGATTTCATTGGGGGGTGCTCTTTTTTACCTACTTGTTTTTAAGGTCAACATTCTGAATGGATTCACAGGCTTCTCTAACTACATTATTTTAATTTTTTGATACCTTCCCCTATTTTCTTCTCATTCGGTCACATTCAATACAGTATATAGCTTAACTATGAAACCCTGACACTTGTATTTTATTTATTGACTTAGGCACACATTTTTGAAGTTTTGAATTGTTATATTTGGAAACAATAAAGAAAATTTTATTTTGGAAAATTAGTAAACTGAGTATAATGGTGAATTTAGGCTTGTGCCCTGTAAAAATCCACTGGATCTTTGTGTCTCCAGAATTATTCTTATCAAGGAATATTAGACATCTTTGATAAATGAATATTGAAGAACCACTGAAAAACAGACTCAACAAAGAATGTTTCCCAATGAATGAAAGAAGTTTCAGGGTATACACAAGCAATCTTAATCCAAGCCTGTGATTCTAACTTGTAGAAAGTTTAAGGCGGGAAGGTTGACAATTCATATCTTGTCCTGTCGATGGAATTAGTTCCAGAGAAGCCTGGTCAATCTTGGTTATTAATGGACTTTATTTGCATGTACAGGATTTATATTCACTATCCAGTACTAAATAGCTCCACAAATCTTATGTCCTTATGTGTTTCCCACTACAGAGTAGTTAGGGATCACAGGCATGATGTAGAAATTCCTTTTATGCAATACAGGAGAATACGCAATGATACATTGCAAAGTTTCTCTGCATATACTTAATCAATCAGAAATCATTTGGGTAAGTGCATTACTATCTTGTGTTACAAATTGCCTTAAAATGATTTAACCTATAATCCATTCATAATCATACCAATAGCTTTTATAAGGTGAATGTCAAGGTGTGGTCAGATCCAGTCAAATGGAAAACCAAAAAAGATGAGTATATTATCTTATTTCTTTACACTTCTCTCACTCCGTCATTTTAAGAGAACGTAACAGATATTTATTTTTGAAAGAATCTAAAGAGGCTATCTCTAGTGTTTCATGTGAAGGTATCGAAAGTTATTTAATATTATTCCTATGCCATTTTACTGAGAATAACACTTTCTATAAAAAGGAAAGTTTCACTATGCTTTTCTAACACATATCATAAAATAACTGCTGCGGAATGTATTCTGAGAGAAATAATCTAAGAAAGGCACATATGGTCCATGCTGAACTAGTGTCAGTATCTGGGAAAGAGCAGCGTTATTGATTCACTTAGATGTACACCTTTTTAAGATATAGGAAAAAATGTACCTTATTAGACATAATAATTGATACAATCAAACTAAACTTTGGGGGCATTCTGGAATGGTTTATTCATTCATTTATGAGCATGTAATAAGTAGTGAGTGTTAATAAAATGTTATGATGAAATATTACACCATGAAATAGGCAGAGCCTTTATGCATTAACAGACGTGCAATAATCATCACACAGTATAAGAGTGCTATTATGGCCCTCAAAGATGAGTACAATAGAGACTAA
Organism: Ondatra zibethicus; assembly: GCA_004026605.1. Lineage (NCBI taxonomy): Eukaryota > Metazoa > Chordata > Mammalia > Rodentia > Cricetidae > Ondatra > Ondatra zibethicus. The sequence goes on along the minus strand of PVIU01007918.1, from coordinate 64,433 downwards.
TTCTGTGTTCGTTGCATTTTATTTTAAGCTTACTTCAAGGTTATATAAAATTCTGTAGTACATGTAGGATTCTTCTAAAACTAGATATTTTTAGGATTTATTTGTCCATTTTCAATAAATAAAGGCAATACAAGTAGTCTCTATAACCAGGGTATGTTTCACTGAAGGAAGGTTTCACTGAAGATTCCATCTTTAAGTCAAAAGAATGCAAATTGAGATTTAAGAAATAAACTTCATGGTTATGACTAATAAAATTATTATTACTCACATTCTCAAACTCATGTTTTCATAGATCACAAACTAACCCTCTGTTCTCTACCATGTTGTCTTATTTAGGAGACAATTTTTTAAAACTCTATATCCTCCAGTTAATCATGTTTACCCAATTAATTCAAATTTATTAGTATGTTGACATAAGAATACTATGTTCTGACACACATAAACACATACATAGATGCACACATACACACACACACACACACACACACACACACAAAGAGAGAGAGAAAAAGAGAGACGGAGGAAGGGAGGGAGGAAAAGAGAAAGGGAGAAGGAGAGCTTGTCTAGTTTTCTCCAAATGTTTATACTGGAAAACAAATGTGAAAGAAATTGAATTGAAAATGTCTATTGTTTAGTTACTTGAATGAAATCCTTTCTTTCTCCTGATGCATTCAGAGCTGCAATCTATTCACACCACACTAAGAGGTCTATGTTGTACCTTTTCACTTCTTCCATTTTCTTCATTTCAGGACCAATCTAGATGCTAGCGGCAGATATAACCTCAATAATATCTCTGACTCTAGAATTGTCACCCTTTAGTCTATTATATCCTATGCAGACTGAAATGAGGAAATCAATAGTCCTCTAGAGCATTAGTAAGAAGAGAAGGAAAGCAAAAAGGACAGAAAGGCTAGATCACTCAGCTACAAAAGGATCAATGTTAATTTGACAACCCCACCTCATCTCCAATCACAGGTTTCTCTTCATTTCATACCTGTATATTTTAAAATACTGATATGAGATTATTTAGGTTGCAAAATATCACTTCAAAGATAATATGCCAAAAATCAAATTAAAAGATTTCTCACCAGACAAGGTTGATTTTCTGCACAACCACAAGTATGATAGGGACATTTCTAACAAATTATTTAAATAACAGTGTGTGTGTGTGTGTGTGTGTGTGCGTGCAAACCTGTGTGTGCAAGCACGTGGGTGTATGAATGCTTCCAGAGTAAAAATAGGAGTTTGAGTGAAATAAAATACTTAGCTTAAAAGCAGCTTAATCAGTTAGTATTCTAATAGCTAAATCTAAATAGGCTCCACCCTAAACATTTATTAGTTTAATTTAGCATTTTCTTCATTATCTTCCCTGAACATTACCTTTTAAAATTAATATTCACGACTTTCTAAGCTGCCTGTGTAACTTGATCAGATGCTTTTTAAGGACCACACGTTATACATAGGCTTATAATATCAGTGTTGCTTTACTGGAGACTCACTATCTAGTGCTCAGCATAGTGGAATTTTTGTAAATAATGCATTAATAGATCAAATATAGATATCATCTTTAAAAATTTATGAAGCCAGTGAAATGGCTCAGTGCATAAAACACTTAAACCTAAGGCGTGTAAAACAGAGTTGGATCCATGTGAAAGAAGAATATCCACTCTGGAAAAGTTTGTTAAGATTTCCACTTTCATGACATAGCATATACATACCTGCACACCTTCACACATACAAATACACAATACTGATGATGATGATAATGATGATAATAATAGTATAAATTAAAACAAAAGTCAGATCCAAAGTACCTTTCACCTCTCTATGCTTCTATACTTCAACAAAGGTTCAAAATATCATTTTTCAAAATTCAAACAGCATTTAGAGACTTATGAAAATGTTACAAGCATAGCTGCATATGAAACATTTAGGGAGTTGAATGTGCATCTACCCAATCATTTATTAATTGCACATAAAAAATCCAGCAATTGTGGTACATTCTCAGTGTAGATGTGCACCTCACTATAAGAGTTCCATATTAGAAGAAAAAGACATCTGCATGCACACAGGCAATCCCCACACAACAGTTCAATCTGTAGAGTTAGCAAATGAATGCATGGCTCTCAGCATAGACAGAAACATTTTCCCAGGTATGACCTTCAGTGCTGCTCTTCATTAATGTTCAGGAAATGATCTTTCAAGAAGAAAGAGAAAAGCATTCCTCCTCCAAGGGAAGTGCGAAAAGGCAAAGTGTGCCCAGGAATAGCAAAATATTGGATGACAGATTAACAGGAGCAATGGGAAGGATAGTAAGGATAGTCTGAAACAAAGTGGCAGGGAGGAAATGTCTGACTTTCGTTATATAAAAATTATGGAGACACGGTATTCTTCCTTCAAACATCCACAACCAGGATCACAGCTAGCTAGTAGTCAAAATGACCCTTAAATTATCTGTATAGACACGTGTTCCTCTAAGTTCCTGCAAACAGGACTGGAGGTGGCCAAATGATCTTTACAAAATCTGTATGATGAAGGCCATTGTATTACACTGGGACTTTTTCCCCCAAGTTGTGCTGTGTTTAAATATGCTTGCAATAAACCACCTGACATCACACTCCAGAAGTTTGATCCAGCCTGGCTGATTAAGTCAGACTGAACCGAATTTTTCTTCTTGCATCTTCAATGATCATTAACTGCTGCACATGATGCCTATAGGGAGCCCCTATACACACTGAGATTTTTTAAAATTGTTTTGTTTTGTTGGACAGAGGGTCTTAGCACTGAATCATTATGTGGTGGAAAGTTGAAGGCTGACATTGAGTTTTCTAAGATATAATCACCTTGCAAGATTCCTTATCAAATAACATATTAGGTATGATTTTCAGTATATGAATTTCCACAGATAAATTATAATTCCTTTTACACTGAGATTAAACTTCTATGTATTTTCCACAAAAGGGAATTCCTATTACATATCTCAATTTATTATTCTGTACTGTGTTAGATAACACACCAAGTTTTCTGTGTGGTGAGAGGGCCACTCTTGTGTTCTTTGCCTCCTCCTGTTCACTCTATTGGTCCAATGCATTTCTCAGTCTATTGTCATTTTTCCCTCATATTTTCCACTACTCTCTCATATTTGTTATATTTCGGAGCAAACATTCTAAAGTACTCTGTCATTGTTTCTTTATCATACATGATAAGGAAAAAATTGTCCTTGGTAAAATGTATTACTTAGTGGTCTTTGGCTGTGTAGAGACACATGACCACAGAAAAATTTATAATGGAAAACATTTAATAGGGCCTGTTTTACAAATTCAGAGGTTTAGTTCATTATCTTCATGGTGGGAAGCATGGTAACATGCAATCTGATATTGTACTACAGAGTTTGTTGATAGTTCTACATCTGGATAAGCAGGAAGTCAGAAGATAGAGACACCTGGCTTAGCATTAATATCTAAACCTCAAAGTACACACCCAGTTACATGCTTTCTCCAACAAGGCTCCCTAATACCTGTCAAGTAGTTCCACTCCCTAATCACTAAGCCTTCATGTATATGAGCCCATGGGAAACATTCCTGTTAAAGCACCACATAATATTATCAAGTTACTTTAAAGAATTTGAAAACAGGGATGCATTTGACAAACCCTGGCATTGTGCATTTGTAGGAAGTCTCTTCAAATCATCAAATGTTTGTTCTTTTTCAAAACTATTAGCCTTGTTAATTTCATTTATGCCTAGCACACTGCTGCACTGTACTTACTGGTTGTATCTCCTTCTCTACTCACTGTTACCCACAGCTCTCAAAATTCCCAAGCTTCAAGGCTATAAAAATTACTAGATACGTATGCATGTTTGTATGTATACCCTCCTACACGCCTCGTTTTTTGCCCATCCTGCGTTTGACATACTTTTATATCCCTTTTTTTAATTGTCTATTATTTTTATTATAGTTCCTTGGATGTTTAAATTTGATGCACAAAATGACAGAGTCCACTGAAACCCAAACTATTATAAAAGTACATCACAAGTTCAGTATATTCCTGAACATTGGTGATATCTTATCATGATGATCCCCTAAAATAATTGCAAATCTTCTTTAGTCTGTATTTTCTTCATACCCTTTAAGCAATAGCAAAGGGAAAACAATTTTTCTGTGGATCATTTAACACTTATATATGTGCACTTATCCATATAATGTTGATTTTATTTATTGTGACACTGTGGTTTAAACCCAAAAAGTGATGCATACAAGGTTTGGTATCTAGTACTAAGCTTTACTCTAGACCATTCCCTTTAATTAAAAAAAAATGACAGCGTTCCAATAACTTTCCCGTGTTAACCTTGAACTTTCAATACTTCTGGCTCAGAATTTCAAGTATTCAGGATTATAATGATGAGCTACACAAGCTTCTCTAAATAAGCCTTTCAAATTTATCTGTCTCTGATCATAACAAAAACATCACCATGATAAAAGGATAAAACATTTTTGTAGCAATACCCTTGCTCAATGTTTCAGTGATAACTCAACATTCCCACCAATATGTTCCATCAACTGAAATAGAAATAGAAAATTTTACAGCTCCATCTGCCTCTCTTTTAGCAATATGTGAGCCATAACCTGTCCCAAGTCATTATATGCTCACCTATTTATTAAACAGCAGACAGGGTACATGACAAGTCATTTGCTCCAAGATGAAATGTGACCTGGAAACACACAAACCAAGAAACTAAAAAAGATTTAAAAAAGCAAAATCAAAAAAATGAACCCTGTGAAGTATGGGTGACTAGGACTAAAGATAAGAGGTTTTCTAATATTTTCTCATGTCTCTGAGACAATTCTTATATTTCAAACTTGATTACAAATCACTTCTTTCTGACCAACATGCTAGAAATATATATTTTACAATGGTGTCAATCTACAATTTATGATTATAAAAAACCAATTTGTTAGAGTATATTTGTCATCATGAACCAAACCACAATGTATTCAGAACTGTGCAGGTGACAAACACAATGAAGACATGTTACATTGTTATTGATACTAAGCCTCTGTGGGAAATGATATTTTATTTAATGCAAAATGCTGTGAAATCTTTTTTACAGTAAAACATGTACAGTTAATTATCAAACATTAAAAGGCTATAGCACATGTAGTTTATAATGATACTTTCTAAAATTAATGGTAACTATACATATAATTAATATATTTTTCTGATGTAACCAGGAAAATGCCCCTTGAATACTTATGTTTTAGAAATGTATAAAAGGTACAAAATGTACAAAAGAAATGAGATGAATAACAAATATATCCTATTAAACCCTGCCTCTACACATTCATTGCCTCATGCAAGATGAACATCCGCACTAGAAGGGTGACCTCCTCTAAATTATGAACATACATGGATATGTTATGGTCGTTGCCAGCCAGAGACCATGGCTTTTGTGAAACTACCCTTATTGTGTGTATCTTCTATTGATTTGAGAAAAAAATTTAATGACATGTATCTGCCATACTAGTTTCCCACATAAATATCTCATGCTTTTACGTGGGTATCTTCCTTGCTCTTCCTACTCCCTCTCTTTTCCTCCTAACCCTTTACAACAAATGATCTTTTAATTGTTTCCATAATTTTGTCTCTCCCAGTATGTCATATGTTGTAATCATAGTGCATAGCCTTGCTCAGATTACTATAACCCATTCTGTAACATGCATTTAAAGCTTTTCCCTTATATGTTTAATAGCACATATTTTTTCCTTTAAGATAAGAATTGCATTGTCTAGATATACCAGTTAATTAATCTACTCAAGGGAATTTTGGTTGGTTCTAATTTTGATCAGTTAACAAGCAAAGCTAGCCACAGCAAAGATCGGACCAAGATCATAAAGAGGTGTTGAATTTTGTCAAATGCTTTTTCAGCACCTAATGAAATGATCATATGGTTCTTTTCTTTCAGTTTATTTATATGATGGAATACATTGATAGATTTTCGTTTGTTGAACCAGCCCTGCATCTCTGGGAAAAGCCTACTTGATCATAATGGATGATTTTTTTGATGTGTTCTTGGATTCGGTTTGCCAGTATTTTATTGAGAATTTTTGCATCAATGGTCATAAGTGAGATTGGTCTGTAATTCTCTTTCTTGTTTGCGTCTTTGTGTGGTTTGGGTATCAGGGTAATTGTAGCTTCATAAAAAGAGTTTGGCAATGACCCTTCTGTTTCTATTATGTGAAACACATTAAGGAGTATGGCATTAGCTCTTTTTGGAAGTTCTGGTAGAATTTGCATTAAAACCATCTGGTCCTGGGTTTTTTTTTTTTTTTTTTTTGCTTGGGGGGGTTTTTGATGGCAGCTTCTATTTCCTCGCAACTTATAGGTATATTTAAATTGTTCACCTGGTCTTGATTTAATTTCGGTATGTGTTAATTATCTAAAAATCTGTCCATTTCTTGTACATTTTCCAATTTTGTGGCATACAGGCTTTTGTAGTAAGACCTAATAATTCTTTGAATTTCCTCAGTGTCTGTTGTTACATCCCCCTTTTCATTTCTGATCTTAATTTGAGTATTCTCTCTCTGCCTTTTGATTATTTGGATAAGGGTTTTTCGATCTTGTTGATTTTCCCAAGGAACCAGCTCTTTGTTTCATTGATTCTTTGGATTGTTTTCTGTGTCTCTATTTTGTTGATTTCAGCCCTCAGTTTGATTAATTCCAGTCTTCTACTCCCCCTGGGTGAATCTGCTTCTTTTTTTTTCTAGAGCTTTCAGGTGTGCTGTTAAGTCACTAATGTGTGCTTTCTCCATTTTCTTTATGTGGGCACTAAGTGCTATAAACTTTCCTCTTAGCACTGCTTTCATAGTGTCCCCTAGGTTAGTATATGTTGTTTCTTTATTTTTGTTGAATTCAAGGAAGACTTTAATTTCTTTCTTTATTTCTTCCTTGACCCAGGAGTGGTTCAGTAGTTGACTGTTCAGTTTCCTTGAATTTGTATGTTTTTTGGGGGTGGAATTGTTGTTTCCTTCTAACTTTACTCCATGGTGATCCTTCAAGACACAAGCAGTTAGTCTAACTTTTTTGTATCTGTGGATGTTTGCTTTGTTACCGAGTATGTGATCAATTTTCAAGAAGGTTCCATGAGATGCTGAGAAGGTATATTCTTTCCTGTTTGGGTGGAATGTTCTATAGATGTCTATTAAGTCCATTTGATTCAGTACATTTGTTAGTTCTCATATTTCTTTGTTAAGTTTCTGTCTGGTTGACCTGTCCATTGGTGAGAGAGGAGTGTTGAAATCTCCTATTATTAGTGTGTGGGGTTTGATGTGTGCTTTGAGTTCTAGTAATGTGTTTTTTACATATGTGGGTGCTTTTATATTAGGAGCATAGATATTCAGGATTGAGACTTCATCTTGATGAATCTTTCCTGTTATGAGTATGCAGTGTCCATCTCCATACCTTCTGATTGATTTTAGTTTGAAGTCAATTTTCTTCGATATTAGTATAGCCATACTTGATTGTTTCTTAGGGCTGTTTGATTGAAAAACCTTTTCCCAACCCTTTACTCTGAGAAAATGTCTGTCATTGTGGTTGAGGTGTGTTTCTTGTAAACAGCAGAATGTTGGATCCTGTTTTCATATCCATTCTCTTTACCTGTGACTTTTTATAGGTGAGTTGAGTCCATTGATATTAAGCGTTATTAATGACCAGTGGTTCTTAACTCCGGTTATTTTCTTTTTGATGGTAGGGTTTGTGTGTCTCCCCTCTTTGAGTTGGGCTGGTGGAGGGTTGTTAAATGTTTGTGTTATTATGGGTGTTGTTTGCTTCCTTTAGTTGTGGTTTACCTTCTAGTACTTTCTGTAAGGCTGGGCTTGTGGCTATATATTGCTTAAATTTGTTTTTATCCTGGAATATCTTGTTTTCTCCATTGATGGTAAAAGAAAGCTTTGCTGGGTATAGTAGTCTGGGCTTGCATCCGTGGTCTCTTACTGTCTGCAGCATATCTATCCATGACCTCTGGCTTTCATGGTTTCCAAAGAGAAGTCAGGTGTAATTCTGATAGGTTTTCCCTTATATGTTACTTGACATTTTTCCTTTTCAGCTCTTAATATTCTTTCCTTATTCTTTATGTTTTGTATTTTGATTATTATATGGTGAGGGAATTTTTTTTTTGATCCAGACTATTTGGTGTTCTGTATGCTTCTTGAACCTACATAGGAATATCCTTCTTTAGGTTGGGAAAGTTTTCTTCTATAATTTTGTTGAATATATTTTCTGGGCCTTTGAGCTGTACTTCTCCTTCTACCCCTATTATTCTTAGGTTTGGCCTTTTCATGGTGTTCCATATCTCATGGATGTTTTGTGTTGCAAATTTGTTGGATTTGTTGTTTTCTTTGATCACTGAGTTTATTTTCTCTATCGTATCTTCAGCGTCTGAGATTCTTTCGTCTATCTCTTGTATTCTGTTGGTTATACTTGTCTCTGTGGTTCCTGTTCATTTATCCAGAGTTTCCATATCCCGCCATCTCTCGGTTTGTGTTTTCTTCATTGCCTCCATTTCAGTTTTCAAGTTTTGAACTGTTTCCATTACCTGTTTGATTGCTTTTTCTTGGTTTTCTAGGGTATCTTTGAGGAATTTATTCATTTCTTCTTTTTGTTTGTTTTCTCATCCCTTTCTTCAAAGGAGTTTTTCACCTCTTCTTTAAAGGTCTCTATCACTTTCATAATGTTACATTTAAAGTCGATTTCTTCTACATCTTGTGGATTAGGTTGCTCAGGTTTTCCTGATGCATACTCACTAGATTCTGGTGTTATCATGTTGCTTTTCAGGTTTTTGTAGGAATTCTTGGATTGGTGCCTGCCCATCTTTTCCTTTGAATATGTTCATAAGAGTCTTGGTAGCTTGGTCCCTTGGTCCGGATGTATCCGCCGTCACTGGATCAGGGCCACTTGCTAGCCCAGGACCTTGCAGTAAAAAGGGTGGGCCTGGTAAATTTTGCCAGCTCTGCTCTGCTCAGCTCCATGGGACAAGAGAATCTCTGTAGCCCTGCACTCACCCTTCCCACAAAGCCTCAGCCTGGAAGCAGGATGAGTTTGGGAAAGCTAGGAGCCAGCAGATGGAAAGGGATGCCCGGGGGCAAGCTGGGGTGGGGTAAGCAGAAAAGCCAGTAGAGGGGGGAGGTCCCCTAAGTGGCCAGAAAGTCTTGGGCATTGGAGACCACTTATAGACCCCTCCTGGGGCTCCTGGGCCGCTGGGCTGGGACCAACTTACCAGTCTGGATGTATCTGCTGGCACTGAATCAAGGCCCCTTGCTGGCCCAGGACCTTGCAGTCAAAAGGGCAGGCTTGGCTCTGATCCTCTCTGTGGGACAAGGAGAGCCCTGTAGCCCTGCGCTCACCCTTCCCCCAAAACATCAGCCCTGAAGCAGGCTGAGTTCGGGGAAGCTAGGATGAGATATGCAGAAAAGCCAGTAGAGGAGGGGAGGCCCCCTAAGTGGCCAGAAACCCAGTAGTGTTTCTTATACAAACATGAATGTCACTGTGTTTGGAGCATAGATGTTAAAAACTGAAATGTCATCTTGATGGATTTTTCCTATTATGAAAATGTAGTTTCTAATCCTTTCTCTTTTTATTAGCTTGTTTTGAGGTTTATTTTGTTATGTATTATAATGACTATGCCAGATTCCCTCTTAGGTCCATTTTCTTGGAATATATTTTTCTAACCCTTTACTCTGAGCTAATGTTTATCATTGATGTTATGGTATGATTCTTGGATACAGCAGGTATGACCTCGTTTTTTGCATCAGTTCTGTTCATATGTGTCTTTTTATTGTAGAATTGAAACCACTGATATTGAGAGATGTTAATGACATGATTGCTCATGTTATATTTTTGCTGCTGTTGCTGTTGTTGGGGTGTTTATGTGTGTGTGTACTGCACTTCTTTTGATTTTTCTGTTGTGAGACTATTTATTTTCTCTGCTTTCGTGCGTTTAGCTAACCACTTTTGGTTGGACTTGCCTTCTAGGACCTTCTGTAGAGCTGGAATGTAGATATTGCTTCAGTTTTATTTTATCATGGAATACCTTATTGTACTCATCTATGGTAATTGAAAGTTTTGCTGGGTATAGTCCTCTGGGCTTATATCTATAATCTAATTGAGTCTGCAGCATATATGTCCAATACTTTCTGACTTTTAGAGTCTATATTGAAAAGTCAGGTATAATTCTTATATGTTTGACTTTATGAGTTACTTTGTCTTTTCTTCTCATAGTTTTTAATATTCTTTCTATATTCTGTATGTGTAGTGTTTAGATTATTATGGTCAAAGAGCCTTTCTTCTCTGGCTCATTCTATTCACTGCTCTGAATGAATGCTTCTAGTTCTTTCATAATTATATATATATATATACATATATATATTATTTCTATATTTAGCATATGTTATACATAATATAGTTCTTAGCGTTGGTCTTTTCACAGTATACCAGATTTCCTGGATATTGTATTTCAGGAGTTTTATAGATAAAATATTTTCTTTGACTAATGTATCTACTTCTCCTATTCTATCTTCAATTACTGAGATTCATTTTACCAACTTATGTTATTCTTTTGGAGAAGCTGGTTTCTGTAGTTTCTGTTCAAATTCCTAAAGTTTTTATTTTTAGAAATATCCTTGGTTTGGGTTTTCTTTATTAATTCTATTTCCAATTCAGGTCTTCTCTTGAATGGTTTTATTTCCTTATACTGTTTTTGTTCTTTGTTTTCTTTTTGCCGTTTGTGTTTGTGTGTGTGTATTCCTGAATTTCTTTAAGGAATTTATTCATTTCCTCTTTCAGGTTCTCTATCATATTAAAAGTATGATTTTAAGGTATTTTTCTTATGCTCAGATATATTGGAATATCTCAGGTCTACTCTGTTAAGAAAGCTGAACTCTATTGAAGACATATTACCCTGACTCATATTGATTTGTTTTTATGCTTATTTCTCAGCATATGCATTTGGAATGATTATAGGTTTAGGTGCTGATTTCTGAGTTTGTCTCTTTTGGGTATTTGTTTTCTTCCTTGATTTCTGTTTCCTTTCTAGATTTTTGGAGAATGTGATGGCTGTGTGTTGCCTCTTTTGCTGACCAGCACTGCTGATGTGTTCATAGTGAAAACCTGCTGGTATTGGAGGCAGGAATATTGGGGAGAGGTGGGGGTAGGAATGTTAGAGGAGATGGTCTTCGTCATAGATTGGGGGTGGGGTCAGAAAGAAAAGGGAGCCCCAGCCAATTTCCTGTTACAGAGCTGGAGATGAGACTGGGCAATGGATCTAAGAAGCACGAGGAAGGATGTGGGTCCACCTTTAGCCCACTTGGTTAGCAAAAGATGCCTACTGGTACTGGGAGATAGAGAAAATCGACAAGTAGGGGGAAGGAGGTAAGGAGTTGATGGTGTGTGATATCCAGTGGAGATGGGGGCAGCAGGGAGGAAAAGCTGCTGCTGAGGCTTTGTTGCAGTATTACAGAGGAGACAGGGGATTGGGTCTGGGGAAACAGTGAGGGAAGAGAAAGATCTGTGTGCAGCCTACCTGTTTTTCTGAATACACGAAATTCTTAAAAACAAAGTAAAATTTAACTCAAAGTGGATGGTGAAAGTATGTCAAATTTAGTAAGAAAGTATCAAACTGGAACACTGAAAGAGAATCACTTTCATCGTCCATTCTATCCATATTGATTTTTGTCAGTTTTCAGAATCTCAATCACTGTCAGAAGTGGATAAATGCATTCACATGTAGCTTTTGTTTGGTAACTTATGATTCAGAATATTCTTTTATATGTGTATTTGCTGTCTTTTCAGATTTTCCTGAGACACCTGTTAAACTCTTTAACTGACTTTTAAAATTAAGTTGTTTTATTATTAATTGCTGGAGTTTCAGTGTTCTATGCATATTTTGAAAATAAATCCTTGTTTAGATTTTTATGAAAGTTTTACCTAATTAAATTATTATTGTTACTTTTTAATGTAACTTCTTAGGGTAGAACATTTTAATACATTCCAGTTTATTAGTTATTTGTATGAATTATGCATCAGAATTATATATATAATGTAACACCTATCCTAAGTTGGAGGCCAGGCATGATGCACATGTTTACAATTCCAGGCTTAGCCAATTAGATTTATATTGAATACCAGTTTGGGTTCCACAAAGTACACTAGAAAAATTCAAAACAAAACTCTTGAAACAATGTCAATCAGGATGTAGTTGAACATCTGTCTAGCATATGTAAGGCTCGCATTTGACTCCTGATAGTACATGACTAAGAAATAAATTCTCCTGGCAGTACAGTATTAAGAAATAAATTTGCAAAATAAATGTGAGCAACTTATATTTTTTTAATTTCTTCTATAACATCATATAGGAACTTTATAGTTTTACATTAATGATATAAATTATTTATGATATTTCATTTTATATACATATAAATATATATACATATATGGAGAGAGAGAGAGATTGCTCTCCATCCAGTTGAAAAATAATAATTTTTTCACATACACTTTGTGAAGGTGAATTTAGAATACGACTTGAAAGGATAAAATGAAGTTAAAAGATGAATTTAGACTCAGATTTCACAGGGCTGTGGTGGCGCAAGCCTTTAATTCCAGCACTCGGAAGGCAGAGATAGTTAAATCTCTGTGATTTGGTGCCAGCCTAGTCTACAAGACCAAGTTCCAGGAGAGATACCAAAGCTACAGAGAAACCCTGTCTCAAAAAAACAAAAACAAAAACCAAAAAAAGAAAAAAAAAGACTGACTGAGAACTTATGTTTATATAACTAGAAAAGAAAATGGAGAATACTGTGGATGAAAGTATTGAAGAAATAAAATCAAACATTTTAATAAAGTGATGACAACATAATATATTTCACAGATATTTCCAGTATAATAGCTATTTTGAATTCTACAAAGCACCCAAAACGTATAATATTTCAATTTGAGGTCTTAATGTAAAGTATGATTACAGAGAGAACAACTAGATTTTATAGCTAATTAAATTAATTAAAGCAAGAAATGAATTTTTCATTATTATTCCAATTTTACTGTAATAGTGATTTTAGCACATATAATATCTTAATGTTAATATTAGAAATACGCTACTATTTTTAAAACATAAAGCAAGAATGGAAGCAAGGTTCTAATTATTTTAATTGACTGAAAATTTTATATTAAGAGACATAATTTTTTATAGCATTCTTTACTGAGTTTTTAATGAGGTGATTACAACCATGGGGCACAGAACATACAATTAACTGCTCATCCTTTTGTCTCCCAAGGGATATTTACATTATTCAAATATCAATCCAAGTTAATTTTTGTTTGATTTAATCAAACATTTTAATTCTTTTCCCTATCTATCATGCAAATTCATGGAGAAATTAGAAATACTTATTATGTTTAGTTACTCTTTTAATATCATTTGGTATTTAGCTATCAACTAATACTGTTAATTCAAAATGTACCAAAAGGTATATTATTCACCAATTATTTGTCGTTTAATAAAGAATGGCATCAGCAAAAAAAAAACCTTGCTTTTGATTTTAAAATTATGGTATTGCCATTTTTATTGTCAACATAATCACTTCTGATATCATCTATGAAGGGAGAACTACTGATATCAAGTTTGTCTTTATGCATATCTGTGAGAAATTGTCATGATTGCTAATTTGTGTGGGATGACTCATCCCACTGTGAGCAGTGCCATCCCTAGGCAAGTTCTAGTGGCCTGTATAAAAAAGTTGGCTGTAGGACCCAGAGATGGAACCACCATGAAATATATTTCTCCATGCTTTCTGCTACAATTTCTTGCCTTGGCATCTCTCAATGATGCAGTCTCATTGGCAATATATTTTTCTACCCTAGGTTGTCTGTAATCATGGTACTTTAAACAGCAGCAGAACTAAAATTAATACAATTGTATTTATTAATGTATTTAACTGTGTATTGAAAGCAAATGCACAAATGAATCACAATTCCTTTCTATGCACTCTTCAATACTAGCAGTGATCTTTATAAATTAAGGTAAAATCTCTTCTTATTTCAATGATAACCATCCAGTGAAATGAAAGTGAGCTTGGCGGACAGTACAATGAGAAAATCAACACAAGGAGACTTTCTAGGAAATCAGTGAAGTGACAGTGGAAATCAAGTTTACAATGAAAATAAACTCACTGCTGCAGCATCTATGAGACTACAGCTCTCCAAGCAGTACTGAACAATTTGCATTAGAATATTTCCATGATTTAGAAACAACATTCTAGTCACAATGTTGCATAAAATTAGTAAATGAAAATTTTCATGAATGTCATGTGAGATAAAAAGAAATGAAACAATCATACTTTAATTTTTGACATGAAAAATATTAATGTCATTTGTTTATGAATACATGATACTACATGGCACAAAATGGTTATTTTGGTTCTTTAATTCAAATTGATTATGAGTGTGTATGTTTCTGCATATGAGTATTCATCTTTGTAATTTGCTATATACACACATGACAAAAATATTTAGGATAGTAATGTTTACTCGAGGATATGGTCTTAAGTTATATTTTTTAGTGTCCTCATTTCTATTTTTCCATTTCATGATTGAATCATAATGATAAATTAATATTTGCTTTTTCACTAAGATTGTTTATATTTGTTTTAAAAATTATAGTGCAGAATTTCTTATGATTCTGTTAGAAAATACACCTGTTTAAATTTCTCTCTTTAGGTCCGGGCGGTGGTGGCACATGCCTTTAATTCCAGCACTCAGGAGGCAGAGGCAGGCGGCTCTCTGTGAGTTCGAGGCCAGCCTGGTCTACAAGAGCTAGTTCCAGGACAGGATCCAAAGCTACAGAGAAGCCCTGTCTCGAAAAACAAAAAAACAAAAATTCTCTCTTTAATTTTTTTATTTTCTAATGGAAATATAATTGCATCATCTTACCCTATCTATTTTCTTCCCTCAGTGTTTTCATATGGCCCCTATCACCCCAATTACTTCCTTTGAAATCATGGCACCTTTTTTCCTTTGTTATTGTCATATACAGAGCTTAATATATGAATACAACATAGTCAATATGTTTACTGTCACTTGTATGTATATGATTTCAGGACTGACCAAGTGGTGTTGAGGAACTCACTCCCTGAAAGACTATTTGCATGTTCTCAAAGATCTTCATTTTTACATTCATATGAAATCTTTTCTTGGAGTTTGCTAATACTTAAAGTTATTTGTAATATTCATACTTCAATTATCCTGATAGAAATTTTATATTTCAGATGTATATTTCACAGTGATTTTACATACTTCAAATGCATTTTAAAATGATGAAAACATTGTTAAATGAAAGGACTATCTAAAATGAAATGTCATCTCCCAGGACATGCAATTCTACAGGCATGTGATTGTTACAGGCATTTTATGATGAATGGAAGTCTGTATTACAATTAAAGATGTGCTAAGTGGTTGCTGTCTTGAAAGATCTTCATTTTTCCATTCATGTTTGACAGACAACTCTAATTTGTTTTTAATTTCTGGCTGGTATGAGTAGAGCAGCAATATAATTGGATGAGGAAATGTCTCTGAATTAGAGAACAGAGTTCTATGTACAAAAGCCCAAGAATAGTATAGCTGAATGTTGAGATATAGCCATCCGCAGCTTCCAGAGGAACCGTCACACTGATTTACAGAGAGGCTGAGCTGCCTTGTATTCCCTCCAGCAATAAGTAGGTCATCTGTGTTCCCTATATCCCTGCCAGTGTGTACTGCCATTTGTTTTATTGATCTTGGTCATTCAGACTGGGGTAAAATGAAATCTCAAAGCAGTTTAATTTATATTTTCCTGATCATTATTGGTGTTCAATGTTTCCTTAAGTGTTTTGCATCCATCTGTGTTTCATCAATTTAAGAAATGTCTGCTTAAGTTCTGTAACTGGTTTTTAGTTGAGTTATTTGTTTCACTGATTTTAGGTTTTGTTTACTTTTTATATATTCATGACAACAACCTTTTATCAGATGTATAATCGGTAAAGCTATTTCCCATTCTTTATCACCACTAAGGCCAGCATCACAGGCTGGGATCAAGACTTTTGGTTGGGTTCAGTAATGTGATGATAAGACTCTGTTGCTAAGTATAATACTTAATTACATCATTAAACATGAGGAAGTCATGTTGCTGCTGAACTTGAAACTTCAGTGCTACAGACAAACATTCATGATGCTGGAAAGTCTTCTGTACAATATTTTAGGAAACGGTAGTTCTGTGATGACACTGTTGCAAACTACAACCGCTGCAACTACAGAAGAAACCTACTTGTAACATATATAGGTTAAGTAGTGGCAGACTTAGTAAAGGAGTAATCAATCACTTTCAGATGGATTTAATGCTAAGCTTCATGAAATGGAACTCTTATCTTGCACTGTCAAATAGGCCATGGGCCTATAGGAAACCCTAAAACTCCTATTCTGTTCAAGAAACATAGCAAGGAAGCGACTCCTAACAACAAAGATCACATCCTCACTCAACTTTATCACAGAAGATTTGTCTTGCAATAAATGAAAATTAACACAGCAACCAACAATTGGACAATCTGCAAAGAATGAAAGACTTCAGAACACTCAAGACTTAAATAATATGTCTTCATTCACACTTCTCCCTTATTGGTTCAGTAGTCTCTGAAGAAAAGTAGGCAGAATCATTGTAATTCCCAAATGTAATGATTGACTCCAAAGAAGCTGTGTTTTCTAGATATAACAGGATATATATTCACAGAGACTATTGCAGCATGCACAGGGTCTGAGCAGATCCAAACCAGATGTGATCCTAGTGCTGCTAGCTAGAAGTGGGCATATGGTTCAACTCCTAACCAAGAGACTCTCTGTGTAGGGTACAAGGGACAGTAAGAGAAACCAACCCTGGTCCTGAAACAAGAGCTAGTGAAAGAAACACACCCAGGTGCTAAACCCCAGAGCCAGTGAAAGAAACACACCCTGGATCTGAGACCTTAGCCAGTGAAAGAAACACTGTATATCTGAACCCAGAACAGAAGAAAAACCTCCTGACTGAAACCAGAGCCAAAGAAACATATTTTGGTACAAGAACCAGAGTCAGTGAAAGAATGTGCCTGGCCCCAAAACTAGAGCGAAAAAGAAAAAAAAAAAAAGGCCAGTGAAGAAACACAGTTTGGCCCTGAAGGCAGGGCCAGCTCTGCCCCGAATAACTAAACTAACCAATCCCTGGGCATAAAAACTAACAATCCCTGAGAAGATAATCTCCCTGGTTAAACTCCACCCTTATGAAGCCCTTTATATGTCCCCTGCCAGTGCAGCTGGGGCAGCTGTCCTTTCCCACCCTGACAGAGGAAGTCACTCTCCTGGACTCCTCCTTCCCAAATAAATCTCTTTCTCAAAAGAGTATTGGGTGAAGATCTTCATTTGCTGGCACAGAATGGAAGCACCTTGCTGAGACATCCCTTAGGGGTGCTAAGCAGCAAAAACCTTTGCTGAGATGTTCCCTGAGGGTGGCCGAGCAACACTGAGCAGAACAGAACAGAATAACCTTGCTGAGACATCCCTTAGAAGACTGAGCAAATAAAATCTTGCTGAGATGTTCCCTTGTGGGGGTTGGAAGTGGGGTGGGGTGGGGTGTGGTAGGGTGTGGGGGGGATGCTGAACAGAAAAAAGTAAGAAATTTTCACTGGAGCAAGAGGTAATTGCTACATTTCTGCAGGGCTTTCCCTTTAGCAGTGTAGCAGAAGAAGTAACATCTTTTTCTTTTTTATTGTTTTTATTGAGCTATACATTTTTCTCTTCTCCCCTCCCTTGAAGAAGGACACTTAAATCCCACACTGGCTCAGAATTGAGAAAAATAGAGGGTTTCTTATTTAGGGGTGGACTCACAAGTCACAATCGTCTGCTGGAACTGAGAACAGCAAATCTAAGCCTAAATTTCGGTTCACTAAAATGGGACAGAGCTAAACAGACTGAAGGAAAAAAAAACAGCCTTCTGCTAGTTTAGCAAGCCCCCAAAGCCCCCTTGTTGGCTCAGCAGCCCCCCCAAGTCTCCTGATAACTAAGAATAGCTTTCCGTACCCTGCTGCTAGAAAGTCCCTCACCACTAGGACCTTCCAGAGATCAGCCCCCATACTAATCTTTCCTCTATCAATCACCCCAGATTAATTCCTCCTCTCTGGAATTCACCTAACTCCACTTAAAAGTAGCTTGTGTGCCTTCCTTAAGTGTCACCAAGTGGCACCCCAATGGTGGAATTAGTAAAGCACCCTTGTTATTGCATATGGGGGCTGTTGGTCTTCTTTGGGGACTTCTCTTGGACCCTAATGCTGTCATCAATGCTTTTGATGTTGGCCATTCTGACAGGTGCAAAATGGAATCTCAGAGCAAACACACTGAACCTCATAGAAGAGAAAGTGGGAAGTACACTTGAACACGTTGACGCAGGAGACCACTTCCTAAATATAATCCCAATAGTCCAGACACGGAGAGCTTCTGTAAAACAAAGGACACAGTCAACAAGACAAAACAACAGTCAACAGAATGAGAAAAGATCTTCACTAATCCCATAATGAACAGAAGACTGAACTCCAAAATATACAAAGACCTCAAGAAACTTGACATCAAAAGTAAAAACAATCCAATAAAAAAAATGGGATACAGACCTAAATAGAGAACTTTCAATAGATGAATCTTAAATGACTAAAAGACACTTAAGGAAATGCTCAAAATCCTTAGCCATTAGAGAAATGCAAATCAAAACAACTCTAAGAAGAAACATCTTGGGCCATAGATGAAGAAGCAGATAGCTGTGCTAGGGTGCCCCTTTAGCAGAACAGAGCAGCGCTCCTGTGTGAGGCCTATCTCTAGGAGAGGAACTGGATCGTTATATCCTGTGGGGAGACCATCCCCCACAGTACCCCAATATCAGGCAGCTCTGCTTCCTGACAAGTCAGGACACTTCTCACTCCAGCTCTGATCTGTCCTATTGCAACTCCAGCTTCCAGAGCTGCTGTATTGCAGTTTAGGTATAGCCTGGTTTCCAGATAAGTCAGAATATCTTTGCAATTCCAGAGCTGTAACACTCACATTCACTTACACTAGATACAATCTGCAATTGATAACTGCTGGCAAAGGGAAAAATCAGGTTTTTGGTTTTTGGTTGATTTTGTTTTCTGAACTATGGTGTGTCATTGGATATATAAACCATACTGTATGACAGACACCATACCTAGAGGAGTTGGCAAACAAAACAAACTCAGTAGTTATTTTTTGGACTTTCTTTCCAATTTTCTTTGGGGGAGGGAAAGCATCTTTTGTTTTGTTGATTTTTTTCATTTGTTTTTATTTTGGTATTCATGTGATTTTTTAAAGAAAGAGGGGAGATATGAACTGTGTGGGTAGGGAATTGTGTTGGAGAAGGGAAGATACTATTATGAAAGTTGTGGTATTAATTAGACTTGACAGAATGGATATAAAATGGAAGAAAATAATAATCTAAATTAAAAAGTTATCAGTTTTTGAGTATTACGTGTAATTTGAGGAAATTAACATTCAGAGAACAAAACTCAATATGGATAAGACATAGGAAGATTAATAAATTCATTTTTGAAATATTAAATCGTCAAAAGAGATGAACTAGAAGAAGGTACCTAATGATTTCCAAGCAAATGTAACTTTATGAACTTAGATTACTCCTTTTTCCCCCTTAATATACACCATCAAATTGGAATTTCTAAAACTCAGAATTTGCTCTCTATCGCCTGTATTTTGTGTCTACATTTGTATATACCAAAAAATGATCCATTCCACCTACTTCTCCCAGCTAACACTTGTTCATGCTTCAAGTTTTACCTTAGTGATGTGGTCCTGTGACTACATCTGCCTGTTCATGAAAAAAATGAATGGATATTTTCTTTTAACTTTCATGGTGGTTTGTTCATAATTACTTTCTTAAGTGTTGTATCTGATTCTCCATACTAAATTATGGTCATTGAAATTTATGAACTCCTCTTAATAAGTCCCACATGGTTAGAAAAATATGTTATATGTTATAATCAGAACTACATAAAAAGATTTTGATGAATGAATATGAGAATACACAGATATGTCATGACTTTGCTGAAATCAGTTAAAGATTTGCTCTCTCAGTTTTTACAGGTCTGAGAACAAAATAAAATTTCTAATTTATATTGTATCTAAAACCAAAGAACACATATTAAGTCCATACATTTGTGAATATCATCAATTTATCATGTGATAGTATGTACATATGTGGTGAACACATGTGTGTATATTTATGTACATGTGTATTGATGTCTGAGACTTCTTTTGGATGTCATTTCCATCTCCTTCATTGCTTTACAACTCACTTTATGCAATAGGTATTGATCATAATGAAGCAGCATTTACCACATCTCTTCATAAAAATATTTGAAGCACAGTGAAATGTATATAGGAATATATATTCTACTAGCAGAATAACAATACATTATTCCTTTCAAAATTGGTATATTTTACAAAATTAAAAATGATAAATTCTAAAATGTGTAAATTACAAATTCTATGCTTTGACCATTTACTTGATTTGAATTTTCCATTTCTTTTTCATGTGTTTTATGTGTGTATGCATGTTTGCATTTTGTTGATGCATATGTATATGGGTACACATACACACATGTGTACATGCTTGTGGAAGGCCTAGGTTTGGGGATAAATATTCCTAGATTGTGGTTTCTGCTTAATCTTTTGAGTCAGAGTCTGGTAATTAAACAAAACGCTCATGAATTCAGGTACTCTTCTTAGACACCTTTCTCCTCAGATCCCAAGTTTCTATCACCAGGAGCAAGACATAATGCTTAAATTGTTAATGTGGTTTTAGGGGATTTCAAACTCCCATCTTCTTGCTTGAGCAACAAGCACATTAACTGTGGAGATATCTCCACAGCAACTTAACACATAGATGCATTGTTGTATTGATAATATGAAAGTAACACTAAATGTAACATAGTTTTTCTGAATGTGCATATTTATTGCTTTCCTTTCACTATCATAATTTTTATATTAAAAAACTGATTTCTGTGTTACAGTCGATGTCATTCTGTGAAGCACTGGTAAATTCTGACAAAGGTAAGCATGATCTAGGTAAAGGTTAGGAGACTGATTGCTAAGTCAAAAGTACCACTTAATTAGAACTTTCAGTGCTTAGAGTCTCCATTCCTGGAAACTGGGAATGGTGTACTGTGCAATTTACTGGAATAGTACCAGTGATCAGCACGCACATTCTATTAAGGTATTTCTGGGTTAGGTTAATTGAAGGTGAAAGACACCAACTGTGGGTAAAACCATTCCACATACTGGTTTTGAAACCATTAAAAAGGAAAGACTAGTTAATAGAAAACATTCATATGTTTATTCTTCCTGACTATTGATTCAGTATGACTAGCAGCCTCTATGACTCTCTGGTAAAGATGTACTTAACCATCACACTATAAGCCAAAATAAAACTTTCTTTCTTTCAGTTTATTTGTTATACGTATATGTGTAATATATACGTATTATATATGTGTCTGTATATGTGTTATATATATGTATATAATATATATATGATTCCTCATATATGCAGGCATATTTCCTTAAAATTTTAACTACTACACCCAGTCAATTGCTCTTTTTTTAAAACTGGGTAATGAGTAATACTAATATTATAAAAATATCAAGATCTCACATGGCTCTTAGTACCTTTCAGACTTACTTCATCAGCTAAAATTTCTCAATTATTTTTATATCACATAAAATGTAAGGCCATACAGCCAGAGTCTACTCTCCTGAGTGACTTGTTTTCCTTTCACAGACTCTAGTATCTTCGAAAAAATCAGACCTTCAATGACTATAATAATTCACCTTCCTCTACTTGAAGCAGTAGCCTTCACAGGGCACCACCTGAGTTCACTGTGTGCAAAGTCAGAGAAAAGGGAAATAACATTAATGTTCTTATTCCCAGTTCTTACAATAAACATTTAAATCAGCAAGGCATATGCTGTGCTGTTGGTCTAGAATGCATTCACCTGACATTAGAAAGTTCACAGAATAAACCAGCAACCATACCTCATATCTATGCAATGAGGCTCAAATAATGCCTCCGATCAAAATCTACAGAAATGCTACCTGATTCACCATCCCTGTCTCTGCTGTTTATCCTTTTAGCCCGTTATGTACACGTGCACACATACAAACAAAGAAGCTCAGTGAGGACATATTCTCACGCAAATAGACTAATTTTAAATACATGGATGGTTGTAAAACTTACCTCAACTGGCAGCACAATTATATATCCTCTAATTTCCTGTCCTTATCCATTGGACTGACAATATCCAATGTCATTAAATGTATTAAAATGCCTTACCCTAGGGCATTTATAAAGAATAGGCATTTATTGCTCACAGTGTAGTGACTAGGAACTCAGAACTAAAGCATCAGCAACTTTATTGTATTTGGAAGTTTCTCTGCATCACATGCATGCCATATTCTTTGGTCAGCCCCTTATGATAGAGGTTGAGATGGTTCCTCACAACTATTTTGTTAAGGCAATAATTTTCACTCCTTAGGTATTCAACCTTACCACCTTTGAATTGGAATTATTTTTTAAGTGGAAAGTTATTATGTATTTCATGACCGCTTCAAATTGAGCTATGTTATCCATACTAACCTTGAACTCTTGGTAATATTTCTGTCAATCTTCAAAGTGTTTGGATTATTGAGATGTCCCATTGTCTCAAACTCAAGTGTTGATGAATTTCCGACATGAATTTTGAGGAGACAGAAACATTCAAATAATACGTTCTAGCAACACATATATTTTTAAAATATTCTCCCCACAAATGAATTGGAAAGTAACTAAATGTATTATCTTCCTCATGTTTTGTAAGCATCAATAGTAAAAACTTATAATTTAGATAGATTGCTGTTTCATGTCTAACATATTTTAAAAATATTTTAAGTAGGCAAAAGTAACTTAGGTTTTTATTGATTTTCTTTTTAAAAATTTTTTCCTTTTATTGAAAATCACTATTTTTTCTCACATAATATATCCTAATTGTTTATCCTCCCTTACATCTCAGTACTCTGTCTTGTCCTCCCATTCGTGCCCTTCTCCTTTCTCTCATTAGACAAGGAAAATGGGCTTCTAAGAGAAAATAAAATGAAGTGAAAAAATAGTACATCAGAATAGAACAAAACAGAAAGAAAAGAGCCCAGAAAGGGCATGGGAAAAATATAGACACAGACAGGAGATCCATAGTTTGTATCTCAGTTATCCTATAAAAACACTAAGCTGGAAACGATAATAAAAATTCAAAACACATTCTTCCTTCCTCCCTTTCCTTGGGTTTCCCTGAACACTGATGGGAAAGCTTTGTGGGAGATATTCAATATAGAACTGAATGTTCCTAGGTCTTTCTCTGTGCAATGTCTGGTTGTGGGTCTCTGGGTTTGTTCCTGTTTACTGCAGGAGGAAGCTTCTCTGATGATAGGTGAGCAGGGTCAAAACTAGGACATTAGCCAAATGTCAGCTGGAGTCGTTGTTGTTATTGTTATTATTATTATTTCAAACACTAATATAATATTTGGGGTTACCCTAGTTCTCAAGGTTTTGTTCATCTAAGTGGTGTCTGGGATGTTTCATCTTGCGAACTGGGCCTTAGGTTAAGTCAGATATTTGTTGGTTCCAACATAAGCTTTGTGCCACTATGCCCTAGCATATCTTACAGGCAGGACAGAATTATAGCTCTTGTTTGGTGTTAACCTTTTTTTGGTATTGTGAATAGTACCTTCCTATACCAAAGATGTTAGCACATATAGATGAAGACTCTATGAAGGCACCAACTCTATTTCTCCATGTTAAATGAGTTGTGTAGGTGTTGTCTTCAGTAACAGAACCTTGCCTTCAATTTATGAAGAGTTTTGTCAAAAGCCTGGTTAGTTTGTATGTTCCCAATGGACCCCTTTGGCCAAGAACCCAATTAGATGTTACCCATAACCAGTACTGGATGCTTCATCTGGTAACAAGAAATGTCTAGACGAATTGGGATAGGCCAACATATCACAGTCCTCTTATGAATTGGGAATAGGAACCAAATCCAGCAGCCAAGAAAGACAATGCACGAACAAGCTTTATGGCCACATTTATGGTATTAAGAAACCATAACCAAGTGGACTGGTATCTTAAATTTATTGGCTGAAGGAATTCCCACAGCGAATTGCCAAATAGCAGATGGTGGGCGTGTGGGGGAACTTGTCTAGACAATAACAACCATATTAAAATGACTCCAGCTGACATTTGGCAACACAAAGACAGATGGACCTCCTACATCACTAAGCACTAAGAAGATTTTTTTTTCTTTTTTTCCAAAAGCCCACCACCACGGAGCTACTGTGTGGCCACTTTGCAATTTCTGGGGCTTCTGCATACTCCCACAGCCTCTTTCCCTGCCACACTGTGACTTGTGCAGCTTCTGGGTTAAGTTCCCTGATCACAAGCTTTGGACTCCTTGCTCCATTTACAGAATTGATTTAATTGCTCTTAATTTGTCAATCAAAGCATATTTGTCAGTATTTAACCAGGCACCAATGTGCAGAACCAAAGTGGCACTGGACTGCTCATGCCCCTGCCAATCGCCAGTAGTGTCTGTCTGCCATATGGCTGCAACCGTGACAAGTGCTATAAAATAGAGATTATTATACCTGCAACAATTTGCTAAAATCTCATAACTAAGGTAACTACTTGATTAATTAATAAACCAATAAACTTGAAAGTTATATGATTGCAGACAATATTACCATTTAGGAAGTTAATAACATTTTTGCTTGTACTATGCATGGTATTCTGCAAGGCTTATATGGTTATTCTGATACATCCATTTATTGGATATTGGGACTTAGCTTTGATTTTCATATTAGATCCTTAAGAAAATGGTTTGATAACAGAATCAAGAATCAGGCACTATTAGAAATGATACAGTCTTTACAAAACTGGTACTGCAGATGATTGTGGGCCACTAGAGGTGTTGGTTACTACCCAGAATCCTTTGGAAGAGCAACATGGACTCTGAGACCCTGGAGGCATATCTGAAGCCCCTAAAATCCCTTTATGGACCTTATTCTATGAGATTTTACTGGACCACAATCATTTTTGCACAAGCATTATTGAGTGACAAAGCCACGAGGATACTCAAAATTCTCAGTAATTTTGTTTCTAGTGTCTGTACAAAAATTAATAGAATAACTATATCCTAATCTGTAGTTTGCAATCTTGAGATAATATTTTAACATAGTTATAATGTGTGCTTTATAGTACTCTTACTTTGTGTAACTTCGTGTTCAAATATTATCTCTCTATTCAAATTTTTGCCACAGGGCGAAAGGATCTGTATGTCACTTCTATTTTACTGATACCCAGTTTTCTTATGCTTTTATATACTATATACACTTTACTTCTCAAGAAGTGACTTTCTTTTCAAACGTTCCTATATTATATCCAAAAGGGTAGTAATGTAACATTTTAAAGACTTTTTAAAAAGTTTAATTAACATTCAAAGTATAAGGTTTCTTTATTTCTGACATTATTTGTTTTTGATGATTTTTATCCTCCTCTACCCTTTTGCAGTCCATCCTCATATCTGTCCATGTGCATTCTCAGTTTCCTCTGTTCAACTTTCTTGCTGCTTCTGCTCTACTGCTTCACCCATATTCCCTGCAGTCTCGACACCCTGACACCTCTTTACTCTCTCCTCTTTCTGGAATGGTTTTATATGAATGAATTATTCATATCCCTCTCTCTCTCTCATATCTTAACATATGATCCAAGCAATATATATATATATATATATATATATATATATATATATATATATATATATATATATATATGCAGCAAGACTGTAAAAAGTGTGATTCTGCTTACTTAAGTAGAAAAGAAATAGAAGGTGATTTGTGTTTGACTGTAGGGGAAAGGGGCCTCAAAAAGCAAGAGCAATAAGTGCTTGTAGGCTATAGGAAACTCTGAAGGAGGCATGGTTGAGTAATTTACTGCTCCTCATCCTGTGTAGTTACATGTATATATGATTCATAGATGAGTTGTCTTTTATCAATGTATATATGTGTACTGCACTTTATGTCAGGATCAAATGGTATAGTTCAATGCTAGTGCATTGCCCAGTATATTTAAAGTATATTTAGCATTGAGAGCATGGTGTACAGACAGTTTGTACTCACTAAATATTTCCTGTTCCTGTTTGCTTTCCCAGTTTATGTTGCAGTTAATTTTGAAACATGTGAGCAGAAAGGACAGGGACCGGAATAATATGAGTCACTTCTTGAGTGAGGCTTTTAAGAGTTAGTGTCTTCTTCTATCTTCCCCTTTCACTTCCATGGTGTCCTTGGAGACCACGTGTTCCAGATGGTGTCCCTAGCAGATGGAATTAGACTTCCCAAATGCAATCAATCTTTATGTGTGTGGGAAATGAACCTGTGTTGCATTAAGCAGCTGATATTTTTCTTTAGAAGACAGAGCTAATTAGCTTAATACCAAATGTCAACACCGTAAATAGTAAACAAATTAATAAAATTTGTTAATAAATAGCAAAGGAAATGCCCTATACCTACTTTTCTCCTGATTGCCCCAATGAAAAATAGATAAAAATTGGTTTAATTTATTATAAAACATTTCTCTAAAAATAAATATTTCATATTACCATTAGGTAATAGATAGATATGTCAAATTCTTATAAGGAAGAAGAAAATAAAAAAGAAAAGAATGAAAAGAAGAAATTATTTTCATTAAGAAAATAATCCAACTTGGGTCCAGCATAATGGCTCCTGCAAAGAACAGTTGCAGGAGGAAGAAAGGCTGTTCTGCCATCAACGAAGTGGTGACCTGAGAATACACCACCAATATTCACAGCACATCCATGGTGTGGGTTTTAAAAAGCATGACCCTAGGACATTGAGAAAAATTCATAAATTTGCCATGAAGTAGATGGGGACTCCAGAAGTATGCACTGATCATTCTCAATAAAGCTATTTGAGCCAAAGAAATAAGGGATGTTCCATACCATATCTGTGTACTTTGTCCAGAAAGTGTAATGAATATGAGAACTCAACAAACATGCTCTACACATTGGTAACTTACACACCCATTTCCATATTTAAAAACCTACAGAGAGTCAATGTGGATGAGAACTAACCTGCTAAATGTCAAATAAAGTTGGAGAACTGTCTTAAAATAAAATTGTGTACATATAGGATGTGCCTGAAATTTTCACAGGAAAATGTTACTACCACTAGCCTAGTAGCACCAAATATGTGGAATATCTGTAGACAGAGGAATATGCAATTGTACTATATATACATGCCATTGGCAGGGATTAAAATTGCAATGTTATAATCGATTTCAATGAATATGAAGCACTGTGTATGTGTCTGTACTTTGCACTTAATTATCATTGCTGATATCATTGACATACTCTGTTAAATGTTTCCATTTATCCTTTTTAAAATAGATTTGAAAACTCAAAGGAAGTATAGAAAGAGATAAATTGACTGACATATATCTATTTTAATTTGTAATACATCTACCTAATTTCATAAAGTAATAGATATATTTTCAACTTCTCATGATTCAGTAGGTAAACAATTGTATAATAATTAAACTTTATATTTGTAGCTTGTTATAACTCATAAAGTTAAAATTCATAGTCTTCACAAGATTTAAGGTGGAAGGGAACATTTTTATATAATTTTTATACTCTTCACAGATATATGACATTCAGGAAAACGGGAATATATAAATTGAATATGAACATATTTTTATAAATATCTATGGTTTGGTATTGTTTTTAATGGTGCACTGGCTAATTTCTAAGGCAACTCAACACATGGCAAAGTTATTTGGGAAGATTAAACATTAATCGAGAAACTGTCCCTACAAGATTGGCCTGTGAACATTTTCTTGATTAGTGATTAATGTGGAAGGGACCAGACCTACTGTGGTTGGTGCAACTCCTAGGCTGGTGGTACAGGGAGTGCATAAGAAAACAGTCTGGGCAACCATGAGGAGCAAGTCAGTGAGCAGCCCATCTTCATAGCCTTTCCTTCAGTTCCTGACTTCAGGTTTCTGTCCTGAGTTCCTTTAATGATAGACTGTGATCATGCATATGAGACAAAATAAATAAACACTTTTCTTCCCAAGTAGCTTTTTGTCTGATGCTTTACCAAAGATGAGGAAATACTAAATAAGACAAGTAGATATACATTCTGCTGAGATCTTTGTATGTATACTTATAAATATAAAAATACACACATACATGTACATAAACATGTCCACACTTTTCTACAATGGAAAAATCTTACCTTATTAAGAATAAATCTTCAGTGTGACAAATTATTGTATTATCCAGCTACTAAAATAGCAAATATCATTTAAAAATAGAAGCAGTATTTTATATAGAGTGATTCTTGGAATAATCACAATTTGTAATTCAAAAGTTTAGCGAACACATTTTAAAGTGAATTTTTTTACTATTTTTATTATGTACATTTAAATGTAATTACATCATTTTTCCTTTTCTTTACCTCCTCCCAACTCCTCCCAACATACCCCTTGCTTTGTTATTTTCCCTTCCATTGCCTTTGGCTTCTTTTTCTTTAAATATGGACACTTAAATAGTTGGAGTATGCAAACTTTTCAAAAGTATGAAGTTGGAGAATGTATTGTCCTCTTCAAGCTTTGTGACTCCTAAAAAATCAAACATAAGTCACATTATGCTCAAATGATTTAGTCTCAAGTCATATAAAAAGCACTTTATCTCTTCATCATTCCCGGTGCCCTTCTCTGATTCTTCACAACTCCATTACATCTGTGTGATGATGCAGCATTATTTCATAGCTTGATTGAGGGGCTTATTGATTTCAGCCACTGCTTTCTACTATATATAAATAACACAGAAAATGAAAGGCCTTATATTTGGTAATGAAAAAGATGACTCTCTTGTGGCATCTGCAATATTTATTTGATGGTGTATCTGATGATCAGTCAGAAGATGATCACACTCAGGGAAACTATGCATCTATGAAAGAATTAACACAGCCGGTAAACTAGAAAGGTGTAGCTCTAGGACTATCTAACTCTTAAGAAGAAAAAGAAAGAGTGTTTGATGAGATGGTAACTTTTGTTCACAAGAAAGTAAATATTCAAGAGAAAATATTTACAAAACATTAATAGTTTAGGATAAATATTTAATTAGAGATCCATGTTGTATTAAATATATGTGTATATGAAATATGTATGAAATATATTTGTATATTCATATATTTTTTTAAAAACCTAGAAAAAGGTTTATCTGGGTTGTCTAGACCTAAAAGTAAACAAAAAATTGCAAAAGAATGAGGGAAAGGAGGAGAAAAGAGTACATTCGAAGGCCATGTCATCAGTCACAGCTTCAAATGTCACTGGTGCTTGTAGTAATCCTTTGATTTAATAATATAAACTTTTTTTTCTTTATAGTAACTAGTGTAAGAACAAGCAAAATCATTTCACTTTTGACTTTGACCCTTGTTAAATGTGGATGGTTTGGTATAATAGACTTCTATGCCTTTGGGTTGTATTTACAGAAGTATGGAATTGATTTTCTGATTGATACATATCAGAATATTATGGGAAATTTAAGCTGGCATTCATCAGAGCTGTCTGTGAATCAAAGTGTCCAAAACTAACCTGACCCTATTTTGCTGCCATAGTAAATGGAACAAGAGTTAGGACAAATGAATTTTACAAGTGACATTGTATGAGGTCAACTTTATTTCTTTAAATTAGAGATTTACGAGATTAACCAAATAAGATTTTTGCATGTGTAACATTACCAGTGAGTCTTTACTATCTATAGATGTTATTCTTCTTAGGTTGTACATTGTATATATCCTAAAGAGACATCTAAAAATATTTAATACTATTTTAAAATTATGTGTAATGATAGTGGCCATTAATAGGAATTGATAAAACACCAACAGTTTTTATTGTTACTTCCTTATACATTGCAAACATATCAAATTGCTGTTATTCACCAAAAAAGAATTCAGAGAATCCTGTGATTATTTAGATAGATTTTTCTAACACAATGTACATGATTTGGAAAATGCAAATAAATTTTTTCATCATGTTTTTATTTATTTTACATACCAGCCACAGTTTCCCTTCCCTCCTCTCCTCCTGTTCCCTTTCTCACCTCCCCCCATCTGCTCATTATTCTCCACTTAGATGGGAATAAGGCTTTCCCTAGGAATCAGGAAAGTATGGTACATCAAGTTGAGGGATGAACAAGCTCCTCTCCTCTGCAGCAAGGCTGAACAAGACATCCTACGATAGGGAGTAGGTTCCAAAGACCCAGTGCATGCATCAGGAAAAGGTCCTGATCCCACTGCTAGGGGACCCACAAAAGAACAAACTGCGCAATTGTCACCCAGATGCAGAGGGCCTAGTTCGGTTCCATGCTGTCTATCTGGAATCTGTGAACTCCCACAAGCTCAGGTCAGCTGTCTCTGTAGGTTTTCCCATCATGATCATGACCCCCTCTCTTGCTCAAACAATCCCTCCGTCCTGTTTTCAACTGAACTTCTGGAACTTGGCCCAGTGCTTGAGTGTGGATCTCTGCATTTACTTTCATCAGGTACTAGATAAAGGCTCTATGATGACAGTTAGGTTAGTAACCAATCTGGTTACAGGGAAAGGCTAGTTTAGGCACCCTCTCCACTGTTGCTAGGAGTCTTAAGCTGGTGTCATCCTAGTGTGGTTCAGTAAGCCTCTCTGGCAGCAGGTTTTTTCCTAACCCCATAATGGTCCCTCTATCAAGATATCACTCCCAAAAATCTCATGCTTTATCCTGCCCACAACTTCAACATGCTGATCTCTCATGTTCCCATTACCCATTCCCTTCCTTCTACTCCTCCTCTCCACCCCACCCTTTGACCCCAGTTTACCCAGGATATCCCTCAAGATGAACACTAAAAGAAATCCCACAGTTGCTCAGAATTGAGTATAACAAAGGATTATTTATTTAGGGGTAGACTCACAGATCACAGTCCTCTGCATGAACAGGGAACAGGAACTGAATCCAGCAGCTGGCAGAGAGAGGGAATGTATGTTTACATCTGCATTTATGAGGCAATACCCAAGTGGGCAGGTAACTTAAAGGCTACTGTCTGAAGGAGTTCCCACAGCACCTCCCCTTCTGTCTTGATAAGAGAGTTCTAAGCCTAATACAAAACTATATATAATTAGAACAAACCACAATCCCAGAGGACTTAGACAACAATGAGAACACTAAGAGAGATGTACATAGATGTAATCTACATGGGAAGTAAAAAAAGACAGGATCTCCTGAGTAAATTAGGAACATGGGGAGGGCTGAAGGAGGGAGAGGAGAGGCAGGGAGGGGAGCAGAGAAAAATGTAGAGTTCAATAAAAATCAGTAAAAAAGAACAAATATCAAGGATAAAAATTAGAATTACAACTAGAATCAATAATATCAAGCAAGAAATGTAATAAATGTTTCAATAATTATCCTATCCATAGGAGTTTATGTCTTATATTATACATAACTTGCCCAATTCATGAGAGGAAAGTAACTACAACTATCTAGTCTTCAACTCCATCAAAGACTCGGGAAGGGAAATAATATTACTTGAATAAGCAGAAAGTACAAACAAGCAACTTCCAAAATGTGCAACAAATGACAGAGACAACTTGCTACTTGGGCAATCACCCAAATTCTCATTTGCAACATTGGAGCAACCAACTTTGGCTAAGGCCTAGAGTAACTGACAGACCATTCTCAGAGACAGGAAATTTTTCAAAACCATTCTACCCTGTCTTGGCAAGATTTGACAGTCTTTTTTCTTGTATCCAACTTGTCCTGTCTGGACATCATGCATTTTGTCAGTGGTTGATGCCTGGGCAGTTTCTTGCCCAAAGGCCAGTTTTGCCAAGAAGAAAACATGCTCCAAGTGGAATGTCTTTGGTGCTCAACATTTTCAGAGAAATAGATCAGTGCTGCCAAGAGCAATCGTGTCCCACTTCAACAGAACCTTAAGTTGTGTAAATGTTATATTCTACAGCTCTTTGTAGTGGTTGAAGATACCTATCTATGCAGAATACAGTCTCTTTGTATCTAAAGAACCTGATTAGTCTAACTATAAGTATGACAAACATGGATGACTATTGACCTATAATTCTTAATACCTATATAACTTAAACACTGACTTTATATTAGAATATTAAAAAATTGTTACCAACTGTGCAACAAATGAGGACAACGACATCAAAATGTAAACAATGTATAAGTAATTTGATCAGAGGTAGAAATGTATATTGTGATATGATAAATATATCCTAAAAGTTGTATCAATATACAAAATGTCCTAGACAGAGATAATAACATACATATATACAATCTGACAAAATAACTTTGTATAGGTGTACAAATAAAAAAGTAACAAATATAATTTGAACTTGTATCAATATACAAAAACTATACCAATGTAAATTGTCCATGAATAATAGCTCACAGGTATTTACTGTATTACCCATTATTACTATCCCCCTTTTTTTTTAAAAAACAAACATAATTTTCACCCCAACCATCTATCCTATACAAGTAATAATCAACAACCCCTACACAGTGTTCCCAAACCTATGAACAAACTTTTCAGGGATGGGGGCATCATCTTCTAGAATTGCTTCCCGCTGTCATGGGGGGCAATGTTCTCTTAATGGGATCCTGCAAATTTAAAGTGATGGTTAAGTTTCACCTATACTGTCTAGAATAGTTGCAAACAATTTCCAAACAGTGGATAGATAGGTTTTTTTTTTCAAAGTTCTTATTTGGAGTTCTGGCCAGAATGTCATGAGAAGGTGCACCATTTCAGCAGCTAGGACCCCCCACAAAAAAAGAAGTGGTCTTATA
The DNA here is from genome assembly GCA_004026605.1 of Ondatra zibethicus. Lineage (NCBI taxonomy): Eukaryota > Metazoa > Chordata > Mammalia > Rodentia > Cricetidae > Ondatra > Ondatra zibethicus. The sequence goes on along the minus strand of PVIU01007918.1, from coordinate 31,380 downwards.
GTAGTGCTGTCTGCATCATGATGTCATCTCAACTAGGTGAAGTTTTTGCTGTGGGGCCCCATCTTTTTCCTGGAAACTTCAAAGATTACTGCAGGAAAAGGATCTGTAGGAAAATCTATTGTTCATCATGAAAAACTTAAACTCATTCATATATACATACATTCAATGAAGAATATGATATAGGCCAAAAAGGCATGGAGAAAGTTAAAATTTTTCCTAAAGTCTTTATTCTGTCCCATACCAGATGGCTCCCAATATGAGACAGAAACTCTGAATGTTCCTTTTAACAACATGCTTGGATTTAGAGAAGTACAGATCCATTGTCCAACTCCAAAACCAGCTGAATATATATATATGTGTGTTTGTGTATGTGTGTGTGTGTGTGTGTAAATATAAGTGTAACCCATACCTGGATAAATAAACCATATTCTGTTTTCTAGATAATGAACATAATCTCCTCTTTGAATCTTTTTCAGGAGCATTTTGTAATCCCCATTTAGGCAAGACTTTCTTTACTTCTTCAAACATCCTTTCTAAAGTATCTGTATTTGAATCAGATAACAAAATGTCATCCATGTAATGGTAAATTATAGACTTAGGAAATTACTTATGAATTATTTCCAATGGCTGATTTACAAAATATTCACACCACATGGGACTATTGTGCATTCCCTGTGGGAGAATAGTCCATTATATCTCCTAGTAGGCTGAGAATTATTATAAGTAGGCACTGTGAAGGCAATTTTTTCTCTATCCTTTTCTTGTAAAGGTATAGTGAATAAACAATCTTTCAAATCAATAACTATCCTTTTGGTAATTGAGAAGGCAAAGGAATTCCAGGTTGTAGAGGACTCATAGGTTGAATTACCTTGTTGATATCTCTTAGATCTGTCACCATTCTCCATTTACCAAATTTCTTTTTACAACAAACACAGGAGAATTGCAAGGGCTGGTCTATTCTTCAATATGATGATCATCTAGTTGCTCTCATACCAGCTGTTCCAAAGCCTGTAATTTATCTTCAGCTACAGGCTACTGTTTAACCCATATTGGTTCTCAGTTAAACATTTTAAAGTAGGGCTGTTGGTACCACTAAAGGTTTGCTAGTTGCTGTATGTTCTTCTACAGCCTGAATGGCTGGTGACATTTTTACCTAATACCTGATTATATCCTTCCCTTAATTATGAGTTCCTGGGACTGCAGGAATGTTAATCTGGGTATTCCATTGCTGTAGCCGTTCACAGCCCCATAAATTTATTTCAATATTGGATATATATGGCCTTAGTCTTTCTATTTGCCCTTCAGACCCTATTCATTCAACCCATCATATGCTTTGTTTTACACGGTACAGGGTTCCAATTCCCAGGAACTGAACATCTACCTCTTAAAGAGGCCAACTTGGATGCTAAGTTTCTAGAGTAATGATACTTACATCCACACCCATGTCTAATAAGCCTTTAATAATGCCATTTATACAAACTCTTAGCTTTGGGCTTTGATCGTTAATAGAAGTGTGCCAAAATATACGTTTACTCTACCCTATTGGATTTTTTTGACTCATTCTCCACATTTAACCCATCATTTAGAACAGTATTGCTTTTTACAGCAGGCATTGGAGTTTTTAATTTTCTTGGTGAGACACGTTCTCCAATGTCACTGGGAATGACTGGGCCACTTTTGGCTTGGGGACATGCAAGAGGCCCCTCAAGTGGTTTCCTGCTGGTATTGGGTTGCCTTGTCTGTTTGCTCTTGACCTGCATTCATTGGTCCAATATTGTCCTTCACCACACTTCCAAGGTCCCCTATTTTTGTCATTCCCAGAGCAGATATTATTCCTAGAAATTCCTTGCCTGCATACCCTTTTCAGATGTCCTAATTTACCACAATTAAAACATTTGGCAGTTTGATGTCTCCTCATTGCTTTGGAAATCGCTTCTCCTACCCAAGATTCATCATTATAGCCAAACGTCTCAACATTGATTGTATTCTGAATCCATTCATCCATAGGTGCTGATTTAGACCTTAAAGAACCGATTATCTTTTTGCATTCTAAGTTTGCATTTTCAAAAGCCAGAGATTCAAATATTATTCGTCTAGCTTCTGGGTCTGTTACTCCTATTTGCAGAGCCTTAATTAATCTTTTTAAAAAGTCATTAAATGGTTCTCTCTGTCTCTGCCTAACCCAGGTATATGATTCGACCCTTTTCCCTAGTTCTTGTATCCTATTCCAAGCATTCAAGGCTGCTTTGTGGCATAGGGACAGTACTTCATCATAAAGAGCTTGGACCTGTGGATCTGCATACATTCCTACACTAAGAATTTGATCTTTGGAAACCTCTACACCTTTTGCTCTTCCTTATGTTTGGATTCTTCTCTGAAATAAATTCCAAACATCAAGGAAGGTCCATCATCCAATACTGGAGATACTAACTGAGAGAAATCATGGGGGTTAGCTCTGAAATTAGGAGCCCAAGTCCTTATCATTTCCATAACAAATACAGAGTGCAAGCCATGATTAACGATGGTTTACTTAATTTCTTTTAGATCATTCATTCCTATTGCCGTCCATCTACCTTCTTTGGCTACCTTCGAGCCTTTAGGCGTTGATGCTTTGTCAGAGTAAATTACAGGGTATGACGCTGAAACCCTGGGTAAACCAGTTTTGACAACTGGTGGTGATGTTGTATCCTGTCCTGTGCCTTCTTACCCTGTTCACCAGCTCCAATAATTTCCTCAATCATTTCAATTCTTTTTATCATTGTCTCTTCTAAAGCCTAAATCTCCTAACCTGCATATGATTCTAGTGATTTCACTAAGGTATCAATTTTCTGGTCCTCATTCTGCACCTGTTGAAATTACCTGGCGTGAGTGAGAAGGAGACACAGAACACCAACAAACCTGCTTAGGAGTTTATTAGAGGGGGTCGCGTACAGGCCTGGGAAAAGGTGTGCAGATAGGGAGAGAAATGGTGCATCCAGCTTTTCAAAGGTGCCTAGCACATGCACACAGGGGGTTGGCGTGACTACGTCAAACTAATGATGCAGATAATGGGTGACTCACGCATGTCCGCAAGGATTTATCTGAGGTATATGTGGATGTAACCATGCATGCGTGCACGTGGGTCATGCGGGGCCCTTTGTGCCTGATAGCCTGTCCGCACATGCCTGCCTTTAGAACCCAGAAGTGCAGCCTTATCTGTGGCTGAATAATTACACCTGTGATTCCAAAGTTTCAATGTTTCCCTTTACAGATAAAATCTCCTCCTTAAACTCTTCTTGAATATTGTGTAGATTTCCATCCTGGAGGTACATTCTCTCTGTTAACTTATCGAAACTTTGTGATAACTTCTGAACACCAAATTCAACAGTATGAACCCTTTCAGGTAACTTTCTAGTACTCTTGGATATTTCCTAGTACTCTTGGATATAGAGTCAATTTTGCGTATCATAGTATCCGCTTGTTCAGGTAACCTCTGATTTTCAATTATTTTAATCCTTTCAACTAGCCATTCATTATTAGTCCATAAAGATTGTATTGTTCCTAGGAGTGCCATATTCTTCCTTAATAATAGAATATGGAGAAGAAAACTGAAACCTAGTAACCAGTAAATTGAGGTATCCCCATAGTCATATTAACCTCACATGATATAATCCATTGTATTAGTAAAGAAAGCAGTAAAAGTTGCATTGGAAATGAAAACTGCCATATTACCTGTTATCCAGCAGGTGGTGCTATTACCGTGTCATGCCTAGAATCAATGCAAAGGTGACAGAAATGGTCCTGTTTCAGTGTCTGTCTTGGTATTTGTTAAAGACTAGAAAATATGAATTGCTCAACAAAGTAATGTAATTCAATCAGTTCCATACATGGAACCAGAAAACCAGAATCCAGGGGTAGAGAACACCAACCCAGAAGCCGTGTATGCCTCCATGTGACAAAGATTTGTCCTGAGGGGTTGCAGCATTCGGCAACCGTTTGCACTCTGACTTGCACTGCTTAAGCACTGCGCTGGAAGGGGGATTTAAAAACCACTCAGAAAAGAGCAAACCAGGTGGGCAGAGATTGTCCAGGCCCATGGAGCCTGGGAGCATGGAGTTTAAATCCACGTGGTGAAGCAAACAATAGGGTGCAGGGGGACTTGAAGCCAATCCGTGGTGTGTAAAGAGAAAATATAAAGAATTGCGGCAAGAAAAGCTACTGCACAAGATTCTATATTGGATGCTGGCTCCACACACAGGCCGTGGCTGAGGGACGGATCGTGCCAATCCAAGCTCGCAGCAGGCAGCCTAGCTGGGGGATGTTCTAAAACCAAACTTTGGGCACCAGATGAAAGCATAAGTCACAAAACAATCCCACACCAGTTTGGAATTTTGATTAATAAAAGGGTTATTTATTTAAAGGGAAAACTTACAGATCACCATCCTAGACAACAGCCCTCTGCGTGACCAGGAAGGGAGTCTAGGGAAGTGGAGTTCAAAGCAAGAGAGAGAGAGCAGATCTACCACTGCTTTTTAAAGTGAAACAGACCACACCCAGGTGGGCTGGTATCTTAAAGGCTATTGGCTGAAAGAGCAGAAGGAGCTCCCACAGTAGGGTTCCACATAATCAAAACAGAAGAGTCATTGCCAAACTCTTTTTATGAAGGTGCAGTTACCCTGAAACCAAAACCACACAAAGACACAACCAAGAAAGAGAATTACAGACCAATCTCACTCATGAACATCAATGCAAAAATTCTCAATAAAATACTGGCAAACCAAATGTAAGAACACAACAAAAAAAATCATTAATTATGATCAAGTAGGCTTCATCCCAGAGATGCAGGGCTGGTTCAACATACAATAATCTATCAAAGTAATCCATTATATAAATAAACTGAAAGAAAAAAAATACGATCATTTCATTAGATGCTGAAAAAACATTTGACAAAATTCAACATCCCTTTATGATAAAGGCCTTGGAGAGACTAGGGGTACAAGGATCATATCTACATAAAACAAAAGCAATATACAGCAAGCTGACAGCTACCATCAAATTAAATGGAGAGAAACTCAAAGCAATTTCACTAAAATCAGGAACAAGAAAAGGCCATCCACTCGCTCCATATCTCTTCAATATAGTGCTTGAAGTTCTAGCAATAGCAATAGGACAACATAAGGAGATCAAGGGGATTCAAATTGGAAAGGAAGAACTCAAACTTTCATTATCTGCAGATGATATGATATTGTACAAAAGTACCCCAAAAACTCTAACAAAGAATGCCTAGAGCTGATAAATACCTTCAGTGATATGGCAGGATACAAGATCAACTCAAAAAACTCAGTAGCCTTCCTGTACACAAAGGATAAAGAAGCAGAGAGGGCTATCAGAGAAACATCACCTTTCACGAAAGCCACTAATAGCATAAAGTATCTTGGGGTAAGACTAACTAAGGAAGTGAAAGATCCATTTGACAAAAACTTTAAGGCTTTGAAGAAAGAAATTGAAGAGGATACCAGAAAATGGAAGGATCTCACATGCTCTTGGAATGGTAGGATCAACATAGTAAAAATGGCAATTCTACAAAAGGCAATGGATAGATTCAATGCAATCCCCATCAAAATCTCAACAAAATTCTTCACAGATCATGAGAGAACAATAATCAACTTTATATAGAAAAACAAAAAACCCAGGATAGCCAAAACAATCCTATACAATAAAGGAACTTTCAGAGGCATTACCATCCCTGACATCAAACTCTATTACAGAGCTACAGTAATGAAAACAGCTTGTTATTGGCATAAAAACAGAGACGTTGACCAATGGAATTGAATCAAAGACCCGGATATTAATCCACAAAACTATGAACACCTGATTTTTGACAAAGAAGCTAAAATTGTACAATGGAAGAAAGAAAACATCTTTAACAAATGGTGCTGGCATAACTGGTTGTCAACCTATAGAAGAATGAAAATAGACCCATATCTATCACCATGCACAAAACTCAAGTCCAAATGGATTAAAGACCTCAATATAAATCCAACCACACTGAACCTGGTAGAAGAGAAAGTGGGAAGTAGCCTGCAATACATGGGCACAGGACACCACTTCCTATGTATAACCACAGTGGCACAGACAATAAGAGCAACAATGAATAAATAGGACCTCCTGAAACTCAGAAGCAAAGGACACAGTCATTAAGACAAAAAGGAAAACCTACTGAATGGGAGAAGATCTTCACCAACCCCACGTCAGACAGGGTCTGATCTCCAAAATATATATAGAACTCAAGAAACTAGACTTTAAAATTCTAAATAACCCAATTAAAAATGGGGTACTGAACTAAACAGAGAATTCTTAACAGAAGAATTTCAAATGGCCAAAAGATACTTAAGGACATGTTTAACTTCCTTAGCTATGAGGGAAATGCAAATCAAAACAACTTTCAGATACCAATTTACACCTGTCAGAATGGCTAACATCAAAAACACCAATGATAAACTATGCTGGATAGGACGTAGTGTAAGGGGAACACTCATCCATTGATGTGGGAATGCAAACTTACTTGTACAACCACTTTGGAAATCAGTGTGGTTGTTTGTCAGAAAATTCGGAGGCAACCTACCTCAGGATCCAGCAATACAACTCTTGGGAATTTACCCCCAAGTGATGACCAATCATACCACCAAAGCATTTGTTCAACTATGTTCATAGCAGCATATTATTTGTAACAGCCAAAACCTGGAAACAACCTAGATTCCCCTCAACGGAAGAATGGACAAGAAAGTGTGGCACATCTACACTATCCTGAGTGAGATAACCCAGACCCAAAAATATGAATATGGCATGTACTCACTCATTAGTGGATTCTAGCCATAAACAAAGGACATTGAGCCTATAGTTCGTGGTCCTAGAGAAGCTAAGTAATAAGGTGAACCCAAAGAAAAACATATATAGATCCTCCTGGAAATTGGAAGCAGACAAGATCACCATTCAAAAGTTGGAAGCATGGGGTGGGGGGTTGAGGGGAAGGGGAAATGAGGAGAGAGAAGGGAGAAGGGGAGGGTCTGGAAGAGCTAGGGGGAGTGGGATGGTTGAGATGGAGGAAGGACTGATATGGGAGCAGGGAAGAAGATATCTTAATTAAGGGAGCTATTTTGGGGTTGTCAAGAGGCTTGGCTCTAGAGAGGTTCTCAGGAGTTCAAGGGGATGTCCCTAGCTAGGACCCTGGGCAGTGGAGGAGAGGGGCCCTGAACTGACCTTGTCTCGTAGTCAGACTGATGACTACCTTGAATATCACCATAGAACCTTCGTCCGGCGACAGATGGAGTTAGAGACAGAGACCCACATCCGAACACTGGACTGAGCTTCCAAGGTCCAGTTGAAGAGCAGAAGGAGGGATAATATGAGTAAGGAAGTCAGGACCACGAGGGGTTGATCCACCCACTGAGACAGTGTGCCTGATCTAGCGGGAGCTCACCAAAGCCAGCTGGACTAGGACTAAACAAGCATGGGATCAAACTGGCCCCTCAGAATGTGGCTGGCAATTGGGGCAGACTGCGAAGACAATGATAATGGCACTGGGATTTGTCTCTATGGCATGTACAGGCTTTTTGAGATCCTAGTCTATTTGGATACATACCTTCCTAAGCATGGATGGAAAGTAGAGGGCCTTGGAGTTTCCTCAGGGCAGGTACCTTGCCCTCTCTTAGGACTGGAGGGGAAGGGGCGGAGGTGAGGGATTGGGAGGGAAATGGGAGGAGGGGAGGAAGTGGAAATTTTGAATGGTATTATTTATAAAGCAATAAAAAAATTTTAAAAAACAAAAAGATGATAAGAAAAATGGTTGAGTCTTCTCTGCCATTTGCTCCAATGAGAGATACAAAAGACAGAAATAATATTGGAAGTCACCTCCTATTTTGCTAGATGTGAGATCTGCTGAAGTTGAAAAATAAGAACAAGAAAGTTTCACGCATTATAGACTCATGTCTGCTTGTGGAAAAACAGACTGAAGATGAAAGAAAGCAATTGTGTCCCTACACCCAAGGTTAGGTCTTAGTTTCTTCGTCATATAACTTACAGAATTAATTCACAGGTTTCAGTATGTACTTTGGGAAAAACGAAGCTGTGAAGGAAATTAAATGACCCTCTTGTGTGTAAAGAAAAACAAAAATAGTTGGTTAGCTGTATCTCTTGTGTAAAGCTTTGTAGAGTAGAAATACGATAGGAATCTGCTCCCCTGAAACCTCAAACAGCTGCCTACCAGTACAAATGGTTGATATATATTTGGTTTGTTAATACTTTGCTAATCTGTAATGCAAAAATCATAGCTTGGGGTAAAGGTGTTATGGTAGAAAAATTAATACAAAGGAAATATTTACTTACTTGTAGGCTTCTAAGAAAACCATGTAACTTGTGATCATAATGAGCTTTCTTCCTGCTCAAATATTTTAAGTTTTGGAAAATATGTAGCTCTTAGTTGTGAGGAAATCATATCTTATGTAGAAATGTTTGTCATTCATGCTATAAAAGTGATAAGAGGAAAATAAGGAGACAGAAGAAGAAGAAAAAAAGAAAAATGAAATAAAGAATTAAGTTTGGCTTCCTTAGATAAATCTCCTGTGTGTTAAGTAGTGCCTAGTCCACATCTCCTCCCCAGTTTCTCTGCCTGTTGAAGGTGAATTCTGGCAGGACCTCTATCACATTCATAAAACTTATTTTCAAGTCTCTTTCTTGTTCTTCATCTTCGTTGGAATATGAACAACCTTTTGTGGTAGGCTTACTGGGCTCTAGTGAATACATATTATCCTGGTGGTCATTTAATTTGTTTTTATCACGGCATCTAAGCATCTGGATTAGGGAAGATTTTAGATCTAGGTGCTGAAAACAAGTCTTATTTTTGTTGGTTGGGTATTTTGTTTATTGTTTCCAATGCCTTCTCTGGTTCTTAGGAGAGTGTGGTGGCTGTGCGTTTTCTGGCAGAAGTTCTTCTGGGAATCTGCTTAATTGTGGCTCTGGGACTTCTTGGTAAATTATATTCCTAAGTATTAGGAGATGATATTGGGAATGGGTAGAAGGTGTGAAGAAGCACAGGAGGAGGAAGCGAGTTGTTCCATCAGGATCTCCTTTCTGCCCTAGGAATGAGACTTGGGGTTTTCACATGGAGGAGAGGTGGGAGAATGAAGGTTTGGAGCTAACCTAATGGCTTTTCTGGCCTACCGCCTCTCTGGCTTGCTTGGTTGGTGGTTTCCCACAGAGTGCCTGCGAGAGTTTAAAGTAGATATAACTGGATAACAGACAACACGAAGGTTAGAGAAGAGAAAACCTTGATGTTTAGCTGGAGACAGGGGCAAGTAGGAGGGGAGACTACAGCAGGTGGTCTGCTAAAGAGCAAGGGCACTGGATTTGGAGAAGAGAAGGGAGAGGTAAAGAACTACAGTTCTATGGATGCTCTCCCATACTCAGCATCAGTTTTCACAAAAGCAGGGAATGAGAAAATCAAGGAATCTGATTTCGGGGTAAACAATATGTTGCAAGTCAGGCACGCTCCTTCCTTTATTCCTGTTTGTGTTTGGCAATGCTGCTCTCTGGAGGGAGAGAGATAATACTCTCCTCCTCAATGTATTTTGTGGTCCTTTGTCTGACATTGGTTCAATTCCTCCTTCATAGTCATCAGTGGCCGCATCTAAGTGAGTATGATAGAAGAACCCAAATATCAAGACAATTAGCTCATTGTTTGTAAAATGTAGCTAATACAAGTGTTTATTGACCAAAAAAAGCATTAACACTACTTTATTCCAAATTTACTTTAAACTTTTCTTTTTTTATTACCTATTTGATATAATTTAGATTCTTGTAATTCTGTATTTTTGAGTTCCTAAATATTTTACATATTGGTGTAGCACAAATTTTATTTGGTATTAATAATAAAAACTCATAGATAGGCCTTAATGCTGAAGATCAGAGAAGCAGAATGGCCAGCCACTAGAGAGTTCTTTTACCTCTCCCAATGCTCAAATCAAAGGGGCGATCCTGTCCTCAGACTTAATCAGGATCCTGACTGAATCTCTCTCCATCAAACCTCACACTGCACTGAGCTCTTGTCTCCTCCCACCTTATATTCCTGTCTCCACTGCCCTAGTGATGGGATTAAAGGCGTTCCCAAGTGCTGGGATCCTTTGTGTGAGCTCTGTTTCTCTTTTACACAAATTCAATCTTGTGTAGTCCAGGGTGGCCTTAAACTTATAGAGATCCCTCTGCATTTTGAGTCCTGGGATTAAAAATATTTGCCACCACTCTGTGACTTAGTCTGCTCTCTGATCTTCAGGCAAACTTTACTTGTTAAAACATAAACAAAATAAACACTACATACTGGTTTAGGAAAAGTGATGGTATCTTATATATATTAAGCAGAATTGTAAGGTCAGTTGTAGAGTTTGCCAAATAAAAATTTACTATAAATACAAAGGGTTTTTGTTGTTTGTACATTACATTTAAAATCGACATTGCAATATACTATAATTGACTTATAGTATAATTATACTGTGACTGAAAACATGTTACAAATATTTACTTAAAGATTTTATTAACAACTAATTCAAGTTAGCATATATGTATTGTATAATTCTTGTTCAAGTCATGTTTAGGTTCCATGTCAATGAAAGCTCATTGGTGTGGCTTCTGAAATGTCCAGGAGAAACAATCTCCCCTCAAACTCACTGGTCCTCAGGTTTATACAATCTTTCTGGCCCACTTCCAGAATGATCTCTGAGTCTTGTGTCGAGTTGTATTGTAGATGTAATAGTTGGGACTGGGTCCTACAACATAGGTTGTGGTTTTCTGTGATCTGCATTTGTTTCAGAGTAGTTTCCTTGATGGGGTGTGAGAACTACTTCTCTGTGAGTGTCACAAAATTTTTATTACAAACAACAAATTTTTTTGTTAAATTTTGCTAAGGCTTTTCCGACCCTTGAGTGAGTCATATTGTTTTAGTGAGCAGATCAAGTTGTGTTGGAGCCAGAAGCAGCTGATTGATCCAGGAGGTTATGGCTGTAAGCATAATACATTCACAAATCAATAATCCTCTCCACTGTTTCTTAACTAAATGATTCTGTTCTAAGCATTTTGTTTATTTCTATGTACACAATTCAGAAGCTCAGTTGTATTTACATAGTCATGCCTTAGTGAAATGAGTAAATGCAATGATACATTATTTTATTGAATATAATTATATACCCACTATTTAATTAATAATAAATCTATGATTATATAAGTATAAAATAATGATGTTTTATGAGTTTGGGTATTAAAACTACTATGAAAGCTTTATGTTATGTTGAATTTCCTTTACTTACAAAATATGCGATCTTTAGATTTAAAAGAGTCTGTGATAAAGCTAGTAATTTGTCCTTCTTTTTATTTGAAAATAGATTCTTCTCTCATGCATCATAACCTTAGCTTTCCTCCCTCTGCTTCTCCCAGTTCCCCCTCTACTTCACCTCTTGCCAGATCCACTCCCCCTCCAATTTAATCTCTTTTCTAAACATAAATTTTCTTAGTGGCAAGTTTTACTTTGAATTTCATTTTAAAACTACTTTTTAAAATGCTGAAAACCATGGGCAAATTAAAAAAAAATCATGAAAAGAACTTTCTTTTCATCTATATGGTCTGAAAAAGATTGATTCGTGGAAGGAGAAACTGCCTTTTAAAGAAAATTTTAGTATTTTCAGTGTATGCAGTTTTTGGAAGAAAATCAGCAAGCATATTAAAACAGTGATGACCTCACAAGGTTTTTTTAAAATTAAATGTCCAATTTAGTAAAATATGGGCTTTCCAAACCTTTCTGGATCGATGGTAGAGGTGGAATATAAATTTTCATGTGAATGCTGCTTTTGCATTAACAGAACTGTCCCTTTCTTGTCTTTCAGTTACTTAGGATTGAATTGTTGACTGAGTGTCTGTGATCATCCCGGTGGCTGCATGCCAGATTAGCAATACTGTGAACCAGGGTCTATCTGCTCCAGGTAGTGTTGCTGGCAGGAGCCTCTACAGCACTTAATTTAATTAGATGAGACTTCCATTGTTGAAACTGCTGAACACAGTGTTTTTTCACTGAGCCAAGGAAGAATCTAATTTATTAGACCTTTGAAAGTGAACTACAGAATTGTTATTGTGGTGTCTCACAGTAACTGCAATGTTTTGAATATAAATCCTGCATCCCAAGAAGACAGTATTTCAGGGACCTCACTTATGTTTATTGCTGAGGCACTATCATCTTTCTAGGGAGATTTGCACCCTATTATGATTTCAGTTATTGCTGGATTGCAAGATAAAGTAGTTTCCCATTTCTATTCCAGGAAATATCTGGTGTCCTGATGGGAGTTGTATTCCAAGATTAAGTATAGTACATTTTATTTCACCTTTGTTTTATCGTGTGATATTGCACCTTTCATTCCATTTAAATAGGCTCATAGGCAAGAAAAAGGACACACATTTCTCTAGAATCAGGAGAAGTTAATAAGCTTATAAAATAAATTCCAACAGGAGATATTTAGGAAAAATACAATTAATTTTTATTGGACAACTGTTGATGTTGGTGCAAAACATCAAACTTACAAAGCAAATATTTTTAAAAGTATTATTCTTGCAAAAGAGACAATAGTTAACAGGAAAAAAAGGAACTTGATAAAATAATACTAGCAAGAAAACAAAGCTATTGAACTTTCTTCAACTTGGGCATCAGAAACACATATCTTAAGCAAAACACAAAAGAAAGAAAATTAAAATTACATACCTTTTGTAAAAACTATTTATATTTTTGTTTTTCTTCAAAAATATTGAAATATTTGTTTCTGAGCATCAGAAATGTTGATTACATGGGGCTTGTTAGTTGGCTTAATGGGCAGAGCAGTTGCTTCATAAGTACGAGGAGCAGATTTCAATTCTCCAGGACCCATACAAAGTCTGATATGAATGTATTCACCTCGTAGCACTATAAAGGACAGATACAGGAAAAAATATGGAACTTATTTGTTTCCAGCATGGTTCCTGGTCCAGCAAGAGAGATTTTCTCAAGGAAACAACCTCAGAGTGATTGAGCAGGATAGCCAGCATTGTTTTCTAGCATGTGCAAGTGTGTACTCACACAAACATACATTTATGTGAACTTATAGAATTCATTTTAGGGCATACCTACATGAAGGAGCAAAATATTTCTTAAAAGAATTCATTAATTTTACAACCCATGAAAGAGTTGAGCTGGTGGGGGCAGAGGGAGGGTAGGAAAGGGATTGGAAGGGGAGGAGGGAGAGAAAACTTCAACAAACTACTTATTTTAGGTGATTTTCTGAGAATTTCAGCAACAGTTTCTTCTAACGTCTGCAGTATTAGTGGTTATTTTTAGATCTTTGAGAATTGCTTTTTAGCAATTCTCCTCATGGTGTGCCTTAGGTCATTTAAAATTTATGCTAGCCACTCAAACAGAAAAGTTATCAGAACCGTGGACTGTGTGAAAATTGATAACATTCATTGATCAATGATGTATGAACTGAATCTACAACTTGTTTATTTGGCTTCACTGCCCTTCCCTGACATTTTGATTCATTGGCTGGAGAATATATTTATGAAGTCACAAACCTGCCAGAGAGCAATCAAAACATTTTGGTACTCTAATTCTTTATAATTTCTACAGTGGCCTCTGACTCAATTTCATCAAGGAAGCAAAATATGAGTGGTTTTGTATAGAACATGTTCATTAAACTCCTGGGAGGATTTTCTAGAGATTTGTTCTTTCTGAAATACTGCTGTAATAGAGCCACTGAATATTTTAAGTATAGATACAGTTGGATATCTATTTCCTGTGTTCAGAGAGTTTGGCTCTTCTTGTGAAATTGTATGCTTCTCAGTTGAATTTTTAAAAACAGATTAGATATGTAAGATTTATAGATTGTTAAGACAATTATAATAGAAGAGAGCAAACAATCTATTTGGTCGGATTTTCTTGTTTGGGATGGCTCTCTGTTCATCAAACTGTCTAAATACTCTTGTTAACACTTTAATCCTCAGGGCCATCAGGGTGGATTTTGGTTTTCTTTTCTTTTCTTTTTTTTTTTTTTTTTTTTTTTTTTTTTTTTTTTTTTTTTTTTTTTTTTTTTTTTTTTTTTTTTTTTTTTTTTTTTTTTTTTTGTTGATCCTTTGTCAGCAGATTCCAAATTCATCTCTGGACTGGTGTGACTTTTTTTAGATTCATGTTGTTTTACTGTATGAATTTTAATTTGACTAATCAGAAGTTAAATTCTGCTTTTTTACCCTAGTCCATTCTACATACAAATATAACGAGAAAGCTTTTTAAGGATAGCATTCATTAGAATGTTGGTTTTGCCAGTCTTTTCTCCCAACTTCATCTATCATTCTCTCCCTGCTCCCCTTTGACTCCCACTACCTTATCCTCCTCTCCTTGCCTATCACACACATTTTTGATCTTGTTACTTATTCCTTGTACTGCTCATACCTCCCATAAGCGACCAACATATATGCAAATCTAGAGTGCTTCATGCACATTGATTTAGGTATTTTATCTCTATTTCATTAATTACCAAAGAAATGCAACTTAAACTTTAGTGTCAGTAACCTCATGCTTGAAAGTTTGTAACCTTGAAAAAAACAGATAGAATTTAACTGTTTCCAACCTATATGATCTTTGAACATCTGCGGTCACTATATAAGATGCTTGCATTTCCTACATTGATGGAAGACTGTGATAATAAAAGTGTTTGCTTTGTGGTTTGTTCTGAATGAATGAATGCATGAGTGAATATAGTCATGCAGAGCAAATGGGCTGTACCCTGTAGTTAACTGGGATGATTTTCTTTTGGACAAATTCAACATCAGAGCATGTCATCATCATGTAGATATCATGGAGTGAGTTTCATATCATAGACTATGAGATAGTCACTCACTGTGACTTTTGTTATACTAGAGAGACAGTGAACTATCAGGCTATTGAGGTTTTAAGATCACAACATGAAAATGCTTTTTGTAGTAAATAAGAGTATATTGTAGAGTAACAATACACAGTACACGGAGTAAATATGCAGAAGGATTATGGAGTTGCTTACCTGAACTGTATTTAGTACATGATTATGGATGCTGTATAATTCTTGACATTTTGGTTGAGAGCTTATTCTTTAATTGCTGAATTATTTCCCTATCTATGTTTAATTCTTACCATACAGTGTGCACAGTAGGTTCATATGTATCTGCATCACCACAATAACCTGAATAATGTGTGTGTCCTATTCAGCAGCTATGACTACTTAATCAGAATTTCAAAACCATTACTGTATTACTAGATCACTGACATATATACAAGCTCTTGCTTAACTTATTTCCTCATTATGTCTTAACTTTCATTATCATAATTTTAAATACTTAATTTTTTTCTACAAAAAGAAAGGTTATTGTTTTTCTCTGCCCCTGTTTTTAAACTGTTATTGGCTTGCATTAGTTACTTGCAAAAGATTTCTCATGCATAAAATATCTCCCACATGTAGCTGTTTCAAGGGCAAAATGGATAATATATGGTAAACACATGCCAGAGTGCTGAGCACTCAGTAATGCTCAATAATTCTTAGCTTGCCACTCCATCTCTCTGCCCATTTTGAATGATACATCCCAACTAGTCCTGCAGACCAAAACTTGCTTATGACATTCACATAATGGCGACGTAAAGTCAATAAACTTTAGGGGAGCATATTGTAAAACACTCTCTTAGATGTTAAAAATATTTTTATGTCTTTGTCATTTTAAAAAGATACCTTCCAATAAATATTATCCATAGTCACATTAGTTATAAAAATGGTTAATCCTGGAATGAACAATGAATACAAATACATAAAAGTATAATCATGTCAAATTTAAAGTTATGTTTGGGTGTTAATTTTTATTTGGTAGCTAAGGTCAGAGTGCTATAAACATCCAAAGAAAAACAAAGAATCAGATCTTTGTGCTTGCTAGAAGCAGGATGCTTTGGGAAGAAGCAATATTGATTACAATAAAAACCCTAAGGACTGCACACTCAATATGATGCAGCCTTCACTTTCCTCTGAAAAGAATGCATTTTATTCTTTAAGTGAAATAGAAATAGAAAGTCAGATTTCCTTATGGTGTCTATATGCAGTGTGTGAATACCTAAAGTATTTATATTAGTTAAAAAAAATTTTTAAAGACTGTATTAGTGAACCATATTTGATATCATAATTTTGTATCAGTGAATATTAACAAATTCAATAATATTTGAAGAGCTAAATATCATTGTCATTTTAATACTATGCATTAATTACTAAATATAATAGAAAGAATATTAATTTATTACTTATTAAACTGTTATAAGTGATAGAAATATATTAATAGTAACTGGTAACATCACAGTATAATTTATAAAAGGAGACACATTACAGAAAATATTAGCTCTATTAGCTTATAATTTTCTAATATTGTAGAACAAAATTACCCTTTTGTGAGGCAAGAGATAATATTGTGTATGTTATCCTTGAATTCACTATTCAGATGAAGCTAACATTATTAATATCCTGGTATTTACCTTTCTATCTCTCAAGTTCATTGAATTACATGTAAGTGTTACCATGCTTCACATAGCACAACATGTTTTTAAATGAAAATATAGAGATTATATGTTTGGTGCTTACATTTTATATAACTACATTATAATTCCACCTATCACTAGTTAGATTGACCATGATCAGGAATGACAAATTATAAGAAATGTAGACATACATATGGGGAATTGGGAATCCTTAAACATTGTTGGTGGAAGTGTAAAATAGAGCAGCCAAAATGGAAATTGTTCAGGAAGTTATTCAAAGTCTAAGAAGCAGAGCTGCCATCTAACCTAACTATGAATTATATGAATAATATATATATATAAAGATTCAGGTCGAATTTATGAGTTTTAATGGCCTTTTAATTGATTTATATTTTAGTATTTTAAATGAAATTATGATGAATATTCTGCATTAATAACCAGTCATTATCACCTAACTTGCTATAGACAGTCACATTTGCCTCAATTTTTCATCAGCAGAATAAACACCTTATGATTGCTTCTTTTTGGAGGTGGTTGGCTTTTCCAGACAAGGTTTCTCTGTAGCTTTGGAGCTTGTCCTGGAACTCATTCTGTAGACAAGGTTGACCTTAAACTCACAGAGATGACCTGTCTCTGCTTTCCAAGTGCTGGGATGAAAGGGGTGTGCCACCACTGGCCAAATTTAACTCACCACCTTTGGTCTTTTACTCAAAAATGTCTTGGATGTAGATTAGGAAGATGAGAAGCAAGCAATGTTTCCCTCCAAATTTAGAGACATATCTAATGCAGTTTCTAGCGCTGTGAAAGTTATCTGTCAGGGATGAAGCTTCCAAAATAGTAATAGCTTCATTTTTTCATATTCTGTAGCTTACGTATATGGTATCTTCAACAATATAGACTTACCTTCAAGTTCTGGTTGGTAACCAATAGCATTAAAAATCATTATCTGTACTGTTTGAGACTAATTATTACATCATTGGCCAACAATTCCAAAAGAGGTCAGCCATTTGTGGCACTGGAATTTTACTGCTTAGCCTGTGTTGGAGAGTTGATTCATTATTGCCACTTCATATAGTATCTCACCTTTAACTGTCTCTGTCTCTTCCTCTCTGTATATGTGTGATTGTGTGTGTGTGTTTTATTACAGTAGATTTGAATATTACTCTATATGATTTAATGATCATTTATAGTTTGAGAATTTAAATATGATTTTTTTTTCTTTCTCAGAATGACAAAGTCACATTTCAGAAAGACATTTTGAAGTTAAAGGTATATGTGTAAGGGTTAACATGAATTGTCAACATGACAGGTTCTGTATCCCACAGAAGGGAAGTCTCCTTCAGGCAAGCTGATTATGTACATTAGATTAACTGATGTATGAAGACCCATCAATAATGGGTTGAAAGCATCCTGAGAATTTGTCTCCTAGACTAAATAAAAAGGAAAAAGCGCACTGAGACCTAGCATTCATTACTCTTTGCTTCTAGAATTGAGGAAAGAATGTGATGAGCTATGCCTTCCCAGCCATGTTGCAGTATACTCTCAAATTGTGCTCCACAATAAATCCCTTCTTCTTTAAGTCTCTCACACCAAATATTTTTACTGCAAACACAAGTAAATACTACTTTAATTTTTTAAAATTTTCTTTTATACCTGATTATGGAAAAGGCTGGATTGGGGTCCAGCAGACCAGAGCCCTGACAAAGACCAGATCTTAGTTTCATTTCACTAGAATGGGAGAGAGCTGAGCATGAGGGTCTCATGAAAACCACAGCTTATGGATGACCACCAGCAGGTACCCCCACAAGTCCTTCTCTTGGATCAACAAACCCCTAAAGCCCTTCTTCAGGCTTAGCAGATGATCCTCAGACTTCTGTGGGCTAAAGATAGCCTTCTCTACCCTGCTACTGGAAGGTCCCTCAACTAGGCCCTTCCATCAATCAGCCCCCATCCTAATCTTTCCTCTACCAATCAGTCCCTGATTAATCCCTCCTCTCTTGAAATTCCTTGACTCTGCTAAAAAGGAGCTTTTGACCTTCTTTAGGGGTTGCAAACTGCTACCCCAACACTGGAATTAATAAAGCACTCTTGTTATTGCACACGTGGCTGTTAGAATTCTTTAGGGGTTCTCTCAGAGAATAACAATTATCATTTGGTATACTTTTCTTGTAATACTTTTCTAAACTAGAAAAGGCATTTTCTACTTGCTATTAATGTTTTATAAATTACTGAACTCACTGGCGGCAGAATCCTTAGTAAGTCAAATGATACATCTAAACAGTGAATACATAATGATTTAATTTCTAAAATCCAAATTAATCTCAATAACCTATTAGTAATGAAGAAAAATTTACTGTGCTTATGAACACTTAGCCAAAAAGGTATATGAAACTCCTCTTTCTATTTGGTTTTTATTCAATTTTTTTGACTAAAGTTTTAAACTGTCATATTTTACACCAATTTGAAATACTACAATGTGTAAATGTTGATTAATCTAGTAAACTGATTCTTGATAAAAATAAGCAATGGAAAAACAAAACATATTTTGAACTTGGTAATATAGCAAATATTATTTTAACTGAGATCTTAATATAGATCCATGAGTATTGTTAGAAAAAGCATTTGGCATATTTGTAAATAAATAAGTTGGTAGAGTAATCTTTCAATACTCCTCTGAATAGTAGTTGTCTTTACTCCAGATATAATTATAATCACCTTCATGCTAATGACATCACCCAACAATTAAACTTATTTCCCCACCAATGAAAGCATTAGAATATTTTAGTATCGAGTTGGAGAGATGGCTCAGAGTTAAGAGCACTGGCTGCTCTTCCAGATGTCCTGAATTCTATTCCCAGCAAATACATGGTGGCTCGCAACCATCTGTAATGATATAAATGATATAAAGAAGGTGCCCTCTTCTGGTGTGTGTAGTAAGAGGAGCGGGCAGCGTTCCCTGCTGCCCGGCTCCCGGCCGCATGGCTGGCTTTGAGGCACGGCTGTGTCCTGCCACCCAGCTAGCTTACACCCGAAATAACCACAGGGAAATTGTATTAATTAAATTACTGTCTGGCCCATTATATCTAGCCTCTTTTTGGCCAACTCTCACTCTTGATCTAACCCATTTTTATTAATCTGTGTTTACCACGAGGTTGTGGTTTTCCAGGAAAGGAAAACCATGGCGTCTGCCACACTGCCTTCTTCCCAGCATTTTGTTCTGTCTACTCCACCTACCTGATTTCTGCCCTATCAAAAGGCCAAGGCAGTTTTCTTTATTCACCAATAAAAGCAACACAAATATAAAAAACCTCGTACACCAAGTGTGTAAGCAGGTAGAACATTGTATACATGATAAATAAATAAATCTATAAACTGGGCAGTGGTGGTGCACACCTTTAATCCTAGGACTTGGGTGGCAGAGGCAGGCAGATCTCTGTGAATTCAAAGCCAGTCTGGTCTACAAAGTGAGTTCCAGGAGAGCCAGGACTGTTTCACAGAGAAACCCTGTCTCAAAAACCAAAAACTAAAGAATATTTTACTGTCAATATAAAACACAGAGAAAAAAAATAACCCTAAACCTCTGCATGTTTAGGGAAGAGTGTGTAGTAAATATAATGCTTTTCCTAACCTGAACCATGAGACTCAGATCATTTTCTGTCCATAGGTTGATTCATCACTGATATGCAAAGTAAGCCCTTTACAATGTTGCAAGATTGCAGCACTTGGCAATAAATTAGCTATAATAAAGGGTAGTTACTGTGAAATTTTACCTCAGCTACAATTTCAGTGAAATATAATTCCCTCATTCTAGATGCAATAACACCTCTGGGAAATCCTGCTTTCCAGTACTATGCATCTTCTAATTGGCTGTCCTGTACATGCTCAAGCAGTGTTTATTCAGGCCAAATGCATAACAGTGATACTGAGGACTTCATGGAAAAAGTATATGATTCCCAATTTATGAAATTCACATCAACTTAAAAAATATTATTTACAGTTTACGGCATACATCATATTATACAATTGAGTTATGTAATTATCATGGAACTTGTTTAAAGATTTTTATGCTAGTATACAGTGGCTTTACGTTTATTTTGAAAGAATAAAAGATAGATATTAGATATTTTGTTTTAATTTGCCAAATTGCAAATCTTAATAAATTCAACCCTTAGAAATAATATTTTAGTCCATAATGATATTAAGTATGTACAAGAGTTTCTAATCAAGAACTTTGGCACCTGCTGTTGTAAGCTACTAGACTTCAAAAGTCTTTACTGACAAGGTTTCCTACTTTTCTATCATGTAGAGTCCAGTGAGGCATAGCTTGAGAAGGATTTCCAGGGGGCCAGTTCCAGAATACAGTATAGAATTTCAAAAGTTGATAACATAAATGTGCACTTTCTTTGGACTAGCATTTTTTAAATGATAATGATTTCATTTACCTCTTCCATTTCCTCCTTCCAATCACCCCCTAGAATCCCAAAATTTGCTTATAAACTCATGGCCTTGTTGGGGGAGGGAGGCACTTGTTGGTTCCCAGTTGCACAGCTAGCTTAGGCTGGAAATAATTACACATAAACCATATTATTTAAATCACTGCTTCTTATTGGCTAACTCTTACATATTAATTTAACCCATCTACATTAAACTGTGTATTGCCAGGAGGCAGTGGCTTATTGGCAAAGTTTCGGCATGTATGACTCTGGCCACGGCTCTATGGCGTCTTTCTAACTCTGCCTTCCTTCTCCCAGCATCCAGTCCAGTTTTCCCCATCTACCTCTGTCCTGCTATTGGCTCAAAGAAGTTCTTTATTGGTGTAGGAGGGTCTTCTATTTGTGTATAGCCCTCATTGGTTAAATAAAGAAAACTGCCTTGGCCTTTTGATAGGGCAGCCCTTAGGTGGGCGGAGTAGATAGAACGGGAATGCTGTGAGAGAGAAGGCAGTGCAGCAAACGCCATGCTTCTCCAGCACAAGATGGACACTGGTTAGACTCATGCCGGTAAGCCACAACTCAAGTGGCGATACACATTAATGGAGATGGGCTAAAATAATATGTGAGAGTTAGCCAATAAGGGGCTTGAGATAATGGGCCAGGCAGTATTTAGATGAATACAGTTTCTGTGTAATTATTTCGGGTATAAGCTAGCCAGGCACCGGGCGGCGGGAGCTGGGTGGCCACTGGGAACAAGGCCCGTGCGCCTTATTACAACACTTTATTTATTAACCAATAAAAGCAACACTCAGAAAGGACCTCCCATACCATTTCCCCTTTTCTGTTTAAACAAAAAGAAAGGCTTTAAGTTTAACATAGTAAAATTGCATATAACAAAACAGGTATCAAGCAAGAATTACAATTACAATATTTTTATCTACTTTATCTGTTATCATAACTAAGGAAAACTGTAACTATAACTATCTATCCTTCAATTCCATTAAAGACTCCAGAAGGATCCAATATTACCTAAGTAAAAAGGAAGTACATTGTAAACAACTTCCAAAACTCTCGAATTGACAAAGACATCTCTCTGTCTGGACAGTCACCCAAAGTTTTTCCATACTATTTGGGTATCCATCTTCAGCCCACTGGCCCATAGTATCCAGTAGACTTTTTCATGAAGCAGGAAATTTCAAAGACAGTTCCACCTATATTGGCAGGTTTTTAGTCACTTTTTTCTGTGTCCTGCAGAACATCTGGCAGACTATCTCATGTAGCAGGAACCCTGAAGGACCAAATCACCTTTAGGCAAGTTGAGAAGTCATTTTCCTGCATGTCCAGTTCATCAAACAGTCCAGACAAGAGCAGTTTCTTACCCAATGGCTGACCAACTCCATAAGAAGCCTCTTCGATGCCCATCATTCTCGTGAAGTAGATTGGTCCTGCCAGGAGCAGATGTTTCTTATGTCATGAAAAGTCCTAAGTTATTAAACATTTTAAATGCCATATTCTGTAGTCTTTGAAAGGTTTGAATAATGACTACCTATCTAAAATACATCTCTGTACATCTAGAAAATCAAACTAACATAACTACAAGTTAGACTATTATAGATGATTATCTATTAACTTAGACTTCTTAATTATATATTACATTTTTAAATGAGCTACACAATAACAATACCTTAATCAAGAGCAGAAATACATACACATATAACAAAATTGACCTTAAATTTTTAGTATCAATAAACTAATATCCATACCAATGCAAATCTCTATAGCATATCCCCCCTTAAATGTGAACAATATTTGGGAATATGGGTGTAGTTCTATCCAAACTCCTTCCTGCTGTATATTGGGCAAAGTAACATTTTTGAGGAGTGTTCAAGGCAACCTTTCATGGGACCTTGTTCCATCAAACCACACCAGTCTGGAAGCAATCCACAGGTTCTCATCCTCTGTGGAAACAAGAGACAAACCTCTTTTCCAAAGCAACATATCCTCAGACCTAAACTTGTAAGTCATGATACCTTTATAATACACATGCTGGTTTAGCTTTGCAGCCCATACAATGAAATATCTCTCTGTACTTAGCTCATTCACAGTCAAAAAATTCAAAGATAACCTAATAATATACATGTTCCAGACTCTCTGTGAATTTTCCATTTTTACATGGCTTATTTTTCTTTACTCCTTTAAAGCTGACTATCTGTACTCTGTCTCTTTAAAGACTTTACCTTTTTTTTAAGCATTAACTTTATTTAATGACTCTCTATACTCTTTTTCTTCTCTCTTCCAAGCCTACACACACTTATCCAACACTATGACTCACCTGGATTTGTCTCTATTGCATATCTGTAATTCTTTTTTTCATATTCTTTTATTTTTCATTAAAAAATTTACACTTCCACCCCTTCTTTCAGTCCCCTCCCTCTCCCTGGCTACCCTTTCTCCCTCCACCTGCTTCCTTAAGAGGGGGCAGGGTACCCTGCCCGTGGGAAGCCCAAGGCCCTCCCCCCTCCATCCTGGCCTAGGAAGGTGTTCATCCATATAGACTAGGATCTCCAAAAGCCACTACATGCAGAAGAGATAGGTCCCAGTGCCATTATCATTGGCTTCCCTGTCAGCCCCCATTGGCAGCCACATTCAGAGATGCTGGTTTGATCATATGCTCATTCAGTCCTGGTCCAGCTGGATTTGGTGAGCTCCCATTAGAACAGGCACACTATCTCAGTTGGTGGACCAGCCCCTCGAGGTCCTGACCTCCTTGCTCATCTTCTCCCACCTTCTGCTCTTTGGCTGGACCTTGGGAGCTCAGTCCATTGCTCCGATGTGAATGTGGGTCTCTGTATTTATCTCTGTCCATCGGATGAAATTTCTATGGTGATGATCAAGATATTCATCAATGTGATTATGGGACAAGGCTAGTTCAGGCACCCTCTCCTCTGCTGCCCAAGTACATAGCTGGGAACATCCCGTGGACACCTGGGATCCCCTCTAGAGCCAAGTCTCTTGCCAATCCTAAAATGACTCCCTTAATGTAGATATCTTATTTCCTTCTCCAATATCCACCCTTCCTCTGTCTCTACCCTCCCATTCCCCCAAGGTCCCCACAGTCCTTCCCTTCTCCCTCCCCTTTCTCTTTTGCCCATCCCACCCCCACCCCTACCTCCACCCCTATCCCCACTCCCGTGCTTCCAACATTTGCCCAGCTCTCTTGTGTGCTTCCAATTTCCCGAAGGATATATATATGTTTTTGTAAAGGACTGACCTCCAAAATATACAAAGAACTCAAGAAACTAGACATTAAAATTCTAACTTACCCAATTAAAAAATGGGGTAATGAGCTGAACAGAGAATTCTCAACAGAAGAATTTCAAATGACCATGATACTTAAGATCATGTTCAACATCCTTAGTGATCAGGGAAATGCAAATCAAAACAACTTTGAGATACCATTTATACCTGTCAGAATGGCTAAAATAAAAAACACCAATGATAGTCTATGCTGGAGAGGATGTGGAGTAAGGAGAACACTCATCCATTGCTGGTGGAAATGCAAACTTTTGCAACCACTTTG
The DNA here is from genome assembly GCA_004026605.1 of Ondatra zibethicus. Taxonomy (NCBI): domain Eukaryota; kingdom Metazoa; phylum Chordata; class Mammalia; order Rodentia; family Cricetidae; genus Ondatra; species Ondatra zibethicus. The sequence goes on along the minus strand of PVIU01007918.1, from coordinate 6,785 downwards.
GAAATCAGTGTGGCAGTTTCTCAGGAAATTGGGAATCAACCTATCTCAGGATCCAGCAATACCACTCTTGGGAATATACCCAAGAGATGCCCAATCATACTACCCTAACCATAAACAAAGGACATTAAGCTTATAGCTCACAAGCCTAGAGAAGCCAAATAGCAAGGTGAACCCAAACAAAAACATATCTGTAATTCTTTACTGTATTTAAGAGCTTTTAAAATGGTAAGCAGCTTGGTTGCAGTTGCTCTGGATGCTGGTTCCGCCACTCTGCACTTTTAAAATGGTGGATGTACCATTACTACAGCTCTGGGGCCTCCAGGTAGAAGACGTGCTCAGCACTTTAACTCTGAGAATGAACGTGTAGCACATAAACCCTTTTTATATGAGTAATAGCTTAATATGACCACCAGCACACTGTGATGACTGGAAATATCTCTGTGTATGGCAGCAGGAATCACCATGCTCTCATGCTTGTGCATGCCTAGCAGTTCTGATTCCGATGCCTGCCCAGGCTAGGGGTGCTAAGCTGGTCTCAGCTACTTTCCTCCCTACCCTGAGTGAGCACACAAACACCTGGACCCACAAATGCCATTCAAATGATCCATAGCTGGAGTTTGCTCTGGCAGCATGGCACGAAGCTGGCTTTTTAAAAAGGTGATGTTTTTTTCTGCTATCACTGAATCAGGAAAACCTCCCTTAAGGGAGCTGCAGCATACTGCCAGCCAGGGTGGATGGTAGAGAGGGTGGTGGGCATGAGGCTAAACTTTGTTTTTCTGTGTCTAGAGTTTCTTTTTAAGCTTTTTTAGGTTTTAAGTGGAATTAGATAGACACATTGGCACCAATTTGTTGTGGGGGGCTGCTTGTTGATTCGCAGCCACCTGGCTAGCCTAGACCCCAAATAACCACACTAAACCATATTATTTAGATCACTGCTTGGCCTATTAGCTCTAGCTTCTTATTGGATAACTCTTACATGTTAATTTAATCCATCTCCATTAATCTGAGTATCTCCACATGTCAGTAGCTTACCAGTAAAGTTTCGGCATGTCTGACTCTGGCCATGGCTCCATGGCATCTCTCTAACTCCACCTTCCTTCTATCAGCATTCAGTCTACCTACCTCTGCCCTGTTATTGGCTCAATATTATTTTATTTATTCATTAACCATAAAAAGCAATATGCAGACAGAAGGATCTGCCACACCATTGCCTTGTTTTTCTTTAATTGTTGTTGCATGTACATGTGTATGTATGTCTGTTTGCATGTTTGTGTGTGTGTGTGCCTATGTGTGTTTGTATTTGTGTGTGTTTCTAAATCTATTAACATAACCTGCTCAGGCTGTTAGTGTTCCTTTTTTATGTACGTTTTTGTGGTCAATCATTTGACATTTGATAACCAGTTTGCTGTTTTTCCATGGGGAAGACTGTTTCTCCAGACCCACGCATTCGTTAGTTGGTTGTAGCAGTTTGCCTAGAACTAAGGTCTCCTGAGCTTTCCCCATTCTACATTAGCATGTCTATTGGCATCTACATTTTCAAGGTAATGTTTAAAAAGAGGTGTTTGGGAGACATCATGGGTATAGATTCTAATGTTTCTGAGACACAATATCAAAGTAAAGGAAGTTTCCTGTTCCCTCATTTCTTACAACCTTCCTACTCCTTTTGGCAAAGAAACTGAGCCTTAGGTGCAAGGGTTGTACTGTAGATGTATCAGTGCAGGCTAGGCTCCAGAGTAGTGGTCTCTATCTGTTGCAAAGAGAAGTTTCCTTCATGAGGGGTAAGACTACACTTATTTGTGATTACAAGGAGAAATATACAGAATGTGGTTGGGTGTTACATTTTTTTTTAATGAAGTTTCAGTTGTAGGCTCTTCTTCCAGATACATGATTCGACTGTGTTTTGATAGTAGGCAAGGTTTCAAGTACCAGGCATAATTTCTTTCTTGTAAAAAGTGTCTTAAATCCAAATAGAGAGCCTCTGGTTGCCATCAATGTACGTTTACCTCTACTGAACTTTAAGATTACTGTGTCATTGTCATCATTGTTGTTACCCATAGGTATCATAGCATAGTACAATTGTTGCTTAATTCCATACTTTGGAAAATTGAGTGGTATCACTGGGAAGTGATTTTCAGATCTGTTCAAACTCTGTTGTCTCTGGGACTTTGTCAGAAATACATGATGTCTTCAGTAATAGGGACTTACCTTCCACCTCTGGTAGGATGGTGTGTGGCCAAAGGCAATAGCAATAGCCTATAAAATTGTCTTGGAGATATCTTGGATCCAACACCTCCTAAAATCTCAAAAGAGGGTTTTTTTATGCCTATTGTTGAGGTTTTGGTAAGATGATTTATTCCTCTTCAAGAAATCATGGTCAGCATTGATTGAAATTTTTCAGTTAAATTATTGAGATTGTTTGAATGAAAATTGCCCCCATAGACTCACAGGAAGTGGGCATTATTGGAGGTGTGACCTTGTTGGAGTAGCTATGGCCTTGTTGATGGAAGTGTGTCACAGTGGGTTGACTTTGAGTTTTCAGAACTCTCCCATACCATGTCTGCCTATATGCTATGATGTTTTCCACCATTATTATGTGAACTAAACTTCTGAACTGTAATCCAACCTAATTAAATGTTTTCCTTTATAAGAGTTTCCATGGTCTTGATGTCTCTTCACAGCAATAAAACCCTAACTAAGACATGTGTATATGATTATTTGTAACCCAACTTACATATATTATAAGAATTTAGGTATATAGCTATGAGCTTGGTTACTTATGACTTTTTCAAACAATTACTGTATTCACCTCCCTCCTTTTTCTATAATTAGCTGATTCATCCTCTATAAATTTGAGCACCCCATTTTCCATATTCCCCTTCAGATCACTGGTACTATGTCAAGCAAAACCTTGACCATATCTGATACTGTCTGATCTTGGAAACTAATTAGCGTCAGGGCAGGACAGCACTTGTATAGAACAATGTGTATAAATTATGAAGATTATTGAAGTTGAAAAACACTAGTAAAATATGAGCATTAAATGTTTGAGTTCAATTTTTGTTTATTATATAAGATAGATTAGTTAGAAAGTCAACTACAAAGAAAGGCATATATTTAGAAGATATTTTAGGATATCTAGAGTTCAATCTTTAAAAATATAGTATAGATAATCTAAATTTGTAAATACTTTATTGATAAATTTTAACTTAGTTCAAATTTATATACCTAAAATTTTATATAGCACATCTTTTATATGAAACTAATATTTAATAATTTATTAAGTATAAATTTTTAGATGAAAAACTGGAGTGTAATTACTATTTAAGGTTATTCATGTATATTGTCTGACTTTCATATAGGAATAATTTATCTAATTTTTTTGGTTTGATACTGTGCACTAAAAATGTAAATATTGGTATGTGTACATATTTATTTGATACTTAATTCATTTTATGTATATTCTAGTATGTGAGGCAGATATATACTTAAGAGATAATGTATGATTGTGTGTGCCTGTCATATGTGTTTGTTAAAGTTCTCCAGAATCTTAATATCATGGAGCATTATTTGCGTGTTCAGATCAGGTTGGTTGGTACTTGAAATGGTGATACATAGAAGGGTAGAATAGAAGCATTATGATGTCATGGTATCAGAATGAAAGACAGATTTTAATATTGCAGGATATGAGAAACATTGTATCATAGAGAAAGCAACATGTAGAAGCTGGAACAACGAAAATAGAAACATCTAATTCCTTTCTGTTTGTCTCTCCATCACCCAGACATAATGATAAAATAGCTATCTGCAAAACAGGAATAATAGTGCCCCTCACCATATCTGCTTGTAATGTATGGATCTTTTGATTGTGGAATTTCCAACCCCAGACTTGTGAATAATGAAGTCTTAATCTTTGTGTTATCATGTGTATGGTATTAAGGTCCCTAGATCAATATAAGTCCATTTTATTACGCTAATGTAGGGAGAAATGTTAATCAAAGAGTTTTACTTTGGCCAGTATTTATTTTAACTACCTAATATTTCCCCCAGAGTTAATTATTATGCAAATTTATTGTGTCCTCTTTATTTTTCCTTGTACTATTGAAATAAAAATTTAAATCACTTGTTATCTTTCATTTTTTAACATTTAACACTGCTTAGTACCAGTACATATTAATATAATCTAAACAATTAAAGGTATAGATAATCTTATGACCGAGCTTTTTTTTGGCAATAAATTTTTTTATTCATCATTGTATTTACATTTGTCCACAGTCTTTTCCCCAGTCACCCCTCCAAGTCATTTTCCATCATTCATGCCACCACCACTCAAGTCCCTTTTCATTCATCTCCATCCAGAAAACTTGGCATATCAAATTGCAGTAAGACTAAGCACATACCCATGGATTAGGGCTGGTAAAGGTGACCTGTTTGAGAAGTAGCTAAGGTCAACTTTTCTAATTCCAAATGTTAGTTTGAAATGTCATCAATAGATGACCCTATTCCCCAACACATAAGCAATTCACAAATCCCAAAACTCTTCACTATCTTATTTGCCATCACACAAAAAACTATTGTTTCTGATTCAAAAGATTTAGGGCCCTCTTTTAAGGAAGCAGGGGTAGGGAGGAGGGGTGGGGAGAGCGGGAGGGGACTGGGAGAAGGGAAGGAAATGAAATTTTTTTTGAATGGAAAAAATAAAAGAATATGGAAAAAATGATTTAGGAATGATATCCCATAAAAATTCTTCTGCTTCTTGTAGTATTTTAAAATTTAATTACAGTTAATTTATTGCAGTTCACCAATAAGTGAAACATTATTGTGGTAGATGCCTGCCTATTTTCTCAGTGAGCTATACTCTATGGTGGCTTTAAAAATAAAAATGGAAGCTAGACAGCAGCCTTTTGTTTGCTATTATAAAAAATTAATTGCTACTCTACCTGCATTGTTATCAATAATATTCTTTGAGTTACTATTATAATTGCTTTGGAGAATCACATTTTTGCCATGTAAAATAAAGAAGTTAATAAATATTATATGTATTCAGGTATTTGTTGGCTTGTTATTTCTTCACATTCTATTTTTTTTCAATAATGCTGAGATTAGTCCAATGAATGGTCCTCTAATAGGGTCTCAATAATCAAGGCCCAGGAAGATTTAGGCATCTACCACTTGCTAAAAAGTTAAAAATTATTAAAATTCAAAAGATAAGTAGAAAGTTGATATAACTGAAAAGATTTACCTGTAAAAATGTGTACTTATCAAATTAAACAGAACATATTGATGGGAATTATAGCATTGCTTATGTTCTGGAGATAACCAGAATGGTGTAATTAAACTTAAGGCACATTAAATAGGAAGGAATTCATGTCTGATACTTTAACCTAGACAATGACCTATGGACAGTGAGTTCATGAACCCTAGAATACAATATACTACTGTTACTTTGTGACAAAAGCATAATTTCTGAATGTATTTTAAATTTTTATCTTTATACTCACTGACAAATATAGTTCTCACCACTCCTCAAAGAAGTTTTTCTTTTCCTGTTTTAGGGTTTTTTTTGTTTTGTTTTGTTTTTGACAGCACATGGCAACCATACCAGAAATATACAACTGACTAAATTGAAGATAACAGGTGATAGTGGGGTGCAATATTCCAACAAATACATCTGCAACACAAACTGTTCATCAGCAAACAGCATGAAAAGGTTGTAGAAAGAATGTACAAGTAAGAAAAACATTAGATTTGAGATAATATTTTATACATATAACCAGGAAGTACACACATGAAATCTTAACAGAGGAATCTAAAATGGCTGAATGACACTTAAGGAAATGTTCAACATCCTTAGTCATCAGAGAAATGCAAATCAAAACAACTCTGAGATTCCATATTACACCTGTAATAACGGCCAAGATCAAAAACACTGATAACAACTTATGCTGGGAAGGTTGTGGGGTAAAGGGAACACTTCTGCATTGCTGGTGGGAGTTCAAGCTGGTACAGCCCCTTTGAATATCAGTGTGGTGATTTCTCAGAAAATTAGGAAATAACCTTCCTCAAGACCCAGTAATACCACTTTTGGGTATATATCAAAAGGATGCTCAATCATGTCACAAGGACATGTGCTCAACATGTGTTCATAGCAGCATTGTTTGTCATAGCCAGAAACTGGAAACAACCTAAATGCCCCTCGACTGAAGAATGGATGAATCAAATGTGGTATATTTACACAATGGAGTACTACACAGCAGAAAAAAATAACAACATCTTGAATTTTGCAGGCAAATTGATGGAGCAAGAAAACATCATTTTGAGTGAGGTAAGTCAGACCCAGAAATACAATTATCTCATGTACTCACTTATAAGTAGTTTTTAAACATAAATCAAAGAAAACAAGATATTTTAGGATAAAAACAAATTTAAGCAATGGATCATCAAGCAAAAGTTGGAAGCCAGGGGCAGGGATAGAGGTGGGAGGTAGGGGAGCAGGGGAAGGGGAGAGGGGGAAGGAGAAGGGAGAAGGACTGGGGAGAGCTTGGGGGAGTGGGAGGGTGAAGATGGAAGAAAGGTGGACATTGGAGAGGGGAATAAGATATCTACATTAAGAGAATCATTTTAGGGTTGGCAAGATACTTGGCCCTGGGGATCCCAGGTGTCCATGGGCATGTCCCCAGCTAGGTATTCAGGCAGCAGAGGAGAGGGTGCCAGAACTAGCCTTGTACCATAGTCACATTGATGATTATCTTGATTACCATTATAGAAATTTCATCCGATGGATGGAG